>JAGWCC010000801.1:0-153086 GCA_022651775.1 Drusus annulatus
CTGTAAGAAATATTGCAAATCAACGTGGTGCCCGGGTTTGCCGTGCACGTGTCAACTGGGCACCGATGTCCATTTATAAACGGGGGGGGAAGGGCCTCGGTACTGGTCCTCCCCGCCTCCGGGGGGAAAGTGAGAAGGCTCTAAGGCCGCGGCTATCCACTGAACCCGACCTCCGAGACGCCGGATTACAGAGGACGCCAGGCCTCCGGTCTAGATGAACGCCAGAAGAGTCATACTTATATAACAGGACAGACAACGAATCCCGATCGATCCACTTTTTTTTGTTTGTTTTTTTAAATTTTTTTTTTTATCAGAATTTGTTTTATAATAATGCGATTTATCGTAAAAATGTTCATGTTTAGTTTCGTTTTTTTTTTTGTCTAAATGAACAATAGTGTGAAAGTTGGAATAAAATAGGTTATTAGGTATCTACGAGTATGTATACGATATTTAAAAACGTTATCAGAAGAGAAAAAAATCTATTGGTTTAACGTCCTTTATCTCTTTTTATCGCATATTTAACTCATTTTTGACCAAATTGTCGTTTAAGCCCTTTTGCCTTTCTGGTGACGATATGAAGAGTGTATCAGATCAAACCCGACAGACTTTATTTTAACCAGCGATTCCTATCCTTGTATGTAGTAAAAAAATGTAGATGTCGTTTTGGTCTCCAGTGACATATATTTTAAAAAGAAGACAATAAAAAAGTGTGTGTGTTTTTCTAAGTATTTAAATAATATTGCCGCACTTCTACGTATGTAAGAATCTTTTCCGTTCGCGCTAACTTCACATCATCGAGTCGCATCTGATAGTATTATTACGTTAAGAAATATTCTGCACACGTCCGATAAAATATTGCCGACGCATACAAAAGTTTGAAATTTTCTTCCGATTACGTCTGCGATACGATATGCTCACTATGTTTCTTTTGTTAAGTGTCATTACTAAAACAGATTCTAGCGTCCTTTATATCTACACACCGTCAAGATCAAACGCGACCGTCCGATAAAATATTGGTCATATATACAAAAGTTTCAAATTTTCTTCCGATTACGTCTGCTTACGATATATTCACTATGTTTATTTTGTTGAGTGTTGTTACTAAAACAGATTCTAGCCTCCTTTATATCTACACTCCGTCAAGATCGAATAGACCAATGCGACATAGAATATTTATAAAATATAGTTCATGCATAAAAAAGTTTGAAATTTTCTTCCGTTTACGATCTTAGACGATAAACTCACTATATCTTCCTTTTGATGAGTGTCGCAACTAAACCAGTAACTAACGCTGCATCTTCAGATAAAGAAGGAATCTTCTTTATCTCTACTCAACAATAAAACGCAATGGTTAAAAACGAAAGCAGGTGGAAAACAAACGTTTTAAAGGACAGTGTGCTATTATTTGTATCACTAAATTGTTTGCGGGTTGTGTTTGTTGCTGTTTTAAATCAGTTTATTATCTTACTACATACCCTTTAGTATAATAACGACATATTTTTAAAACAGTTATGACATTCGAGGTTAGATTTAAAATTTGTTCGATTCTAAAGAATAATCTTAAGCTCCGAGACTCTATACCCATACACGATATATAAATATAGATTGTGATAGGATGGAAAAAGCTGAAAACTTAGAAGAGAATGTGGTTATCCAATATGATGAAATTAAGCAATACATCAATTGTCGATATCTAAGCACCCTGGAAGCTGCATGGAGAATTCTGGAAAATCCTTTACATGATCAATCTCACTCAATTTTACTTTTAGCTCTACATTTACCCGATAGTCAGTCTGTTTACTTTGTAGAAGGACGGGAAGAAGAAGCTCTCAGGGAAGCATCTACAAGAAACACCTCTTTAACAGCGTGGTTCCAATTGAATAACCAACATGTAGAGGGACGCTCTTTTCTATATCAAGACGTACCAAATAAGTTTATGTTTTCAGATGACAAAAAGTGGACAAGACGACAGCGGGGAGGTAAAAAAGTTAATGGACGATTACCTTCGATTTCTCCAAGAAATATAAAACTTTATCATTTAAGACTAATCCTTCTAAAGTGCCTGGAGCTACATCCTTTGAATCTTTGCGAACTGATGCGGCGAGTTAAATGAAGCTAGTTGACGATATAGGAGAATGTCGTATTTGATGCCTAAACCTCTCAGACATCTATTTGTTTTAAAATTAATACAATGTATGCCTTCAGATCCGTTACAGTTGTGGAACGATTTAAAAAAATGCATGTAGGAAGATTTTTTCTATCATGATGTTAAAGAAATAGCTATTATTTTTTTTTTGTCTTTTAAACAAACAGGGTATGCTTATGAAGGAAAATTCATCTTGCGGAATGCAGGGCTTACCTGAACCCTGTGAAAGTTGCAGTTTCGGACAAGTAACTGATTTTACTGTAATTTCCGAGAACACTTTAGGTGAACTGATGGCTGCAAAACTGAACGATGAACAACGTCAAGCTTACGATTCTATTTTAAATAAGTTTTTTTCGGGTGAAAATGACGACAATAAATGTTTCTTTATCGATGGTCTCGGGGGAATAGGTCAAACGTTCCTTTACGAAACATTGATTCACACCCTAAGAGGTAAAGGTAAAAAAGTTTAATCAGTCGCTTGGACAGGTATTGCAGCTCTTTTGCTACCGGGTGGCGTAACGTGTTAGACCGCTTTTAATTTACCCCTCAATTTACAGGATAATACAACATGTAAGGTGACATCAAAGAATCCCAAAATTATAACAGAAGCAGATAATATCATATGGGATGAAGCACCGATGGCTCCAGGGTTGCTTTAGAAGTAACCGTACTGTACGCGATATAATTGGAAATGATTTAGTCTTTTTGGCGGGGACTTTCGACACATACTTCCGGTGTGTCGACGTGCCCCACGATGACAATTAATTGCTTTTGGCCTTAGGAGATGGTAAAGTTCCTCCTGTAGAAGGAACATCAGAATCATCTGAGCTTTTTTCCAATGTCAATATGATTCAATGTATATACGGCGACAGGCATACAGATGCTGGTGCTTTATGAAAGACTCACCGAACCATATTGTATGTTCGTGCAATTAATTAGGATGTACTTTAACGATTAGAAGGACCAATGAACACTTTTCATTCTATTGATATCATCATTAATGAACAAGAAGATTTAAATGATAATGAGCAACTTCATTTTCCTGTTGAATTATTTAATTCTATGGGAGAGAGAGAAAGCATTTTCTCTTTCATTAATTACTAATAAAATACAATTTATTCTTTGCGTTGTCATGGATGAACGAGATTTATGTTGGAGTGAAGGGTGTTCCTCTCATTGTCTGCAGTGTTCAAAATAATACATTTAGAATATTAATTACAAGAATTTTTTTTTATATGCTTAAATATTTGAAGTAAGCATGCTATACCGTGCATTGGCAGTAGTTACTGTTGTAATTGTTATTGTCTTACAATAGGGCTAAACCTTATAAATGGTCGCCAACACTTGAATTGGGCGCAGCCCAACCAAAAGCTGCTCGCAGGGTTTAGTGGCAAAAACCCGCGGGAGCGGGTTTTTATCTGCTAGTTATAATAAAAATATATTTGGATGATTCGCATAGCGCCGTTTTGTGAAAAATCACCTCAAGGGCGCTGAACAGATCTTATTTTCTATTAATAGATTTTAATTCCTAGTTTAAATGAGAAAATATACAGGAACATACTTACCTGGCAGATCCCATCAGATAGACACACCTATTAACTCAAAAATTATAATTATTATTTTTATTTTTTATTTATGTATTTTTTTTTTTCGATTTAGGGTATGGGAGCGAAATTAAAAGATGGGCATAACTTACGTAAGCGGATTTTGAGGTTATTTCCTCTATTTGTGTTGATTAAAAAACTTGCAGTGGTTATACAAATAAATCAAACCTGATGGTGCTATGCGTGAATGTTCAAATAGGACCAAACAAAGTTTGTAAAACATCACTTTTCAGAGGTATTTCAACATTTTAAACTATTTTTGACCGAACTTTCTTTCTCATTTTTAATGATACAAAAACATAAAATCAACAAAAAGCTTCCATCATCATTTAGGCAAACCTTATGTTATTAGTGTTTGTGTGATATTTTGACATTATAAATCATTTTAACTTCAACTCAGCACAAATGCTTCCGGTCGGTAAGATAGGAATCTTCATTATCAGATACTTTGGGCCTCTATCAGAAATAATGACAAGGAAATATTTTTTGAGCATAAAACAGCAATTATCATAAATGATATCTGGGGCCCGAAGTGGTTAATGGTGTATTGATATTGTTTTTTTTAATGTGTTCAAATATGTTTATTAAAAATGTCAGAATTTCATGTGGGCGGTAACTAATAGGCTATCTGACATCCTTTAATATAGCTTTGTTTCTTTCTAACGAGTCAGTATAAGGTCAATCGTCCTGACTACACTGTTTCGCCAAGGTACCTCCCCATGTCCTCCGAGTGTTACACACATTTTAATAATGTTTCAATTTTCACAGTCGAAATTAAATAAAACAACATTACCTAAGGTAAAATATTTTTATGCTTTTGTGGCTATTTACAATATCGGAGTTCTCTTAAAATAATCTCATCACTTTATAATAATAGTTATTGATCTCAGTATGTCTTATATATAATTTTATAATAGTTTTATGTACATTATTAAGTTCTAGAAATCGTTTTATAGAGGTTATCAAACGACTCTCACGTCAGCGGAGGTGCCCATCGCTTCGCTGTAGGAGGGAGGGGCAAAAGAATCTGGAAATAAATAAATAAAATCAATAATAAATAATTAATCCAAAACCACGTGAAAAGATTGGAAAACAGCAAGCTCTTAAAAATATTGAAATCGGTGTTTTCAGTAGCTGAAGTGACGCAAACACCCATCACCTTCTAGAGATAGAGGCCCACACGCTGGCAGTCAAGATGGCCGCCAAACTTTTCATGAAATAACATAACCCTGTTTTTAACACAGTAGAAGCATATTTATATGTTCGTAGAAAGCAATCACTTTGTGGTTTGACCTTGAAGTAACAATATATGGAGGGAGAGCTAATTATTTTTACCCAACCTACACAAACTTGCGATAAATCACTTTCTCCGGGCTTTTACGTCGTACACCATGAGAGAGAAAGAGACAACAATTTTCATGGACCGCTTCTATATACTGTAAGGATGATCTTAAGGTCCTGGTTCACGGCGGGACTCCGCGAACATTTTTTATTATTACTAAACTTGACACAACTAAACGGTTTTTTAGGTTATATGCTAAATTTTTGTTGATAAAAATACTGTGAAAAAGTGGCCATACGAATAAACAAAAACATTATGTCGAAATGTGATATAAATGGATGTATAAATACCGTAGCCTTAGTCTCAGCCACGCCCAGGTGCGCCGAGTCATGTTAAAATCATCAAAAACAAGTCCAAAACTGACTTCACTGCCTTTGATAGATACTACTCTACCAACTCTATGGGTTTGACATATTTAAAGAAATAAAAAAGACCACGGATATTATTTTCAATTTAATGACCGACCGGTTAAAAAAAATAAAAGCACCGGTGCTCATATTCTTCACAAAAATGATCATGGCAACAGATTAAGAAGCACTAGAAATATAGAAAGCCATTAAAATTAATATTCTTAATAATCAGGTAAATTTGACCGGTAGTCCAATATTAGGTATATTTCCTGTAAACTCATAAAATGTATTATTATTCTTTAATCACCTTCTCAGTTGACGTTTTGCCTTTTTCAATAAATATTAACTGTCTCTTTCTCTCTGTTCCTTTGTTATTATTTTGTTTTCTTGCTGTTCTCTTATTTTATTTATATTGTGTTCTCTCTCTGTATGTACCAATATATATAACCACCCACCATGTACTTTTTGTTTATTTTAATTTCGTACCTTCATGATGCTTAGGCTAAACGAAACCTGTCGGTCATAACATTTTTAGTTAAATCTGTGATCTTATACAAAGTTATTATTTCATTTTCATAATATTTTTTTACTTATCAAACTATTCAACATTTTGAAAGAAGAATATTGAATGTACCTATTCAATTGTTTTTAATAGGAAACAGAAGAACTCGATTCTAAACCAGGCCCTTTATCTATATGTAATTGTACCCACCTTTACATTATGTAAATGGATGTTTACTATATATTATGTTTTGACAGTAAGATTTCTAATTTATATGAAATATAAATAAAATTAAACAATGTAATCTTTGAAAAAAACTTAGCAATTAGAATAAAATCTATCAATCAAAACTGTTATTTCTATCTATCGATAATCATGATAATATTATGTTAAAACTATGACGGACAGAACATATTTAATAGACATAACATATCGAGGAGTTTGTGTGTCCGTATCACGAGAAGACATCTCACCAACAACAATGAGTAGTACAATTTGAACAAAGGGGAATTTCGGATAGAACATTTGTATCATAAATTAATATTTAAGTATATTTACAGATATCAGATCAGAATAGACATCGTCTAGAGAAAGAAGTAGGCGTTTAAAATTTAGTTATTTTATTTGATGTAGTGAAGGTAGTGGGGAAGACAAGGAGATGGGAAAGAGAAAGGTTGGAAAGTTCATTATTCAGATCTGGTCTACAAACACAGCTAAAGCCATTTCAAATAACGTTTCCATTCTGAATGGTGGTCTTTCACCTGGGAGTAACTTTAAGTGTCTACAACACTGGAACGTGCCGCAAATATTAAATATTTAATTCTATATTAATTAAATGTGTTATGGTACATATTAATCAAATAAAGTTTATTTGCGCACGACGGGCTTGAACCCGCGACCTTTTGGATTCGTAGTCGAGCGTCTTACCACTCGACCATGTAGGCCGTCAGAATAGAATAGACATCGTCTAGAGAGGTAGGTGTATAAAGTTTTGGTATTATATTTTATGTTTTGAAGCGAAGCTACTTGTATTCTTATGTTTTTATCGTCATGATATATTAAAGCATATTTTAATTTTATTTATTATTAATATTAACCAACAATAATATTTGGGCACCATACAAATACAAAAAATATATGCAAATATACTTTTAAAATGAAGTTATTTTATTGTTTTCTCATTGTTCTGTTATTTTATTTAATATGTTGTTCTCCTTCTTTAGGTATATAATATAACCGCACACTTTCTATTTCTTGTTTAGTTTAAACGTGTACCCTGATGATGCTTAGGCTAAGCGAAAAGTTGTCTTATACAAAGTAATTTTTTTCATTTCTTTAAATATGTCAAACCACAAAATGATTGCTTTCTATGAAAATATAATATATACTTTAATGCTAATTTAAATTCATAGTTCAACCAACCTGGTCCGTGGATTCTGGGGTCGTCTCCCGGCCACACGACGGAGTATGCTGGCGGGGGCGTGTGCATGTCCAGAGGCGGGGACACCCTGCCCGAGGAAGCGGGGGCTCCAGCCCGGGAGGCCACCCTCGCCGCCCTCTGCTCCCGCGCGCTGACTATGAACACGGAGGGGTTGTCTTCCGGCTTTCTACCTGCAATTCAAAAATAAGGTAAGTCAGTTAGGTAATCAATCAGGCAAACTTCGCACAGATCGACATACTTTTCTATTGCAGTCTAGGGCGTCGCCATTTTAGATATTTTCGTTTGTTAATTTATTTTTCTAACGCCTGCAGAAATAAGTATGTCATCCTGTAAAACTCTTTTGATTTCCTCACTCACCACTAAATATATAATATAAAACATGAAGGGCTTTTTAAAAGTTTTTTTTTCTGTTCAGGAAGGACTTATGATGCATTATGATTTTAATTCTTTTTACAGTATTTTCAAAACCTTAACCATTATTTATTTGAAAATATTACATTATTAACACTCGCCGAATTGATCATCAAAAAAAATTATAAATATACATATATACATATATATATATATATATATATATAAATTTTATTTTATATATATATATATATATATATATATATATATATATATATATTAGTTAATCTTATTAGCATAATTAATTTAGCATAAAGCGCACTTGAGGTGAAATATCACAAAACTGCGCTATATAAGTTCACTGTTATTATTATTATTATATATATATATATATATATAATATTTTTTTATAGAGAATACCGCACAAGAGTCCCAACTGCTCCTAACCTTCTGGAGCCAGTGAGACTATAACATCCGAAATTGGGGTATGCTGCGAAGCTGAAGATGGGAAGTGGAAGGATATGGGGAAGGGCAAGGTTGGAAAGTACCTGGCTATTCAGATCTTTAAAATCGTAAACTGATTCTTCTCAAACATGGGTCGCTTCAAGACCCAGTTCACTCCTTATTTCCCTCAAAAAGACCCTCTACACAGCATCCCCAAAGATGACGTAGGCCCTGAGGGGAATTATTTCCCCTAGGGACTCTTGGGTAGACTTAATAACGTCAAATTTCAAATACTGTGCAAGGGTTATAATAGTGCTATATTTAGAGCAATAATATATAAGAGAGAGCGCTGCGTAGTGAGTTTTTTATGAGATTTGCCGGACTCGGCTAGACCTAGGCGTGACAAGGACTAGAGCTAGGGTATTTATACATTCATCATCTTGGGAATGTTCGTCCTTCTTTAAAAAAATAAAATGTTCTTGCCCCGCGTCTCCGTTGACTCCGCCCACACGTTTTGATACGCGAAATAAATGAACATAACTCAACGGTTCATTAAGTTACATGCTATATTTTTTGTTTAAAACAATACTGTGAAAAAGTGGTTATCCGAGTAAACAAAAACATTATATCGATATGTGCTATAAATGGATGTATAAATACCCTAGCCTTAGTCTTAGCCACGCCCAGGTCTGTCGAGTCCGGTAAAAATCATCAAAAACTGACTACACTGCCTTGGATAGGTACCGCTCTATGTACTCTATGATCAAAACATTGTATATTTCAATTGTAAGGTGTGTCATATAGAGTACAATTCCACAGTTTGGTCTCCAAATTATCATGTTCATTCAAACACGATTGAAAGAATCCAACATCATTTATTAAGATACGTAAATTTTAGAAACGGTAAGCCTATAGGATGCCTACATCACGATTACTTACTGTTGTCATTAAGTTTAATAAAACTGTCCAAACGTAGAAATAATTTAACGTGCTTGTTTAAAATTGTTAATTCTAGCGGTCGGATAAAACTTCAATGTTTTGTGAATGCTTCACGAATTGCTAGTTCTTTAAAATGAACTCTTCGCAGTGAACACTTCAATTAAAGAATTAAAGAATTCGAATTCGCAAAAAAGAGATTTGAATTTATCCGGTAATTAGTTATTTTTGGAAACGATTCCTTGATGTTTTTTCGGAAACACGTACTAGTCATTAGAGATTCGAAAGTGAAAATAACTGGAACCGGTTCCTTGCCAAAATAAAAAGTACTAGTCGGTAGGGATTTGAAATTGAAAGAACTCCCAAAAAAACACTTCTTTATAGGCTTTGAAGTTCAACTTCACAACTGAACTGCTCCAAATTGAAGTGGTTCTTTGTAATCTAACTTCCATTGAAGTATTTGTTCAATGAAATTAAATGAATGAAGTTTGAACTACCGCAAAATGAAATAGTTCACGGGGAGCAGTCAGAACGCTAAAATGAAATACCAACTTCAATTGAAGGTTTGTTCAATGAACAATGAATGAAGTAGGAACTGCTGCCAAAAGTAGTTCTTTGATGTAGTTCTTTCAAAGCGGTCACAACGCTAGTACCTATCATACTATTGTGACGATTCTACTTCAACCTCACAATATTATACTCCTATGCTTAGATTAATTAAATGATGTAGATACGTCACTGAGACAACGCGCGTGGATGTACTAAACCGAGTCTGCGAGACATACCTGTAAGTTTTCTCAGAAAGGAGCCTACAGTAACGCGTTTGTGGCAGCTGGTGATAGCTTGTCTGTCGAACGAATGTTTGTGTGAAACTAAACGTAATAAATCTCAGGTATGTCCCGCGGACTCGGTTTAGTGCATCCATGCGCGTTGTCTCAGTAACGTATCTACATTATTTAATTAATCTAATATGTACCCTATGATTTGAAGTGAGAGAATAACCTCTTACGATGCACTTTTAGAAAGTTGACATGTTTCAAGGAGGTCATTTCTTACCCGAGAACAAAAAGTTACATCTTTACAGTTAATAATCTTTGCAAATAATTACCAGCAGAAAAACAATAGAAATGCATTTTTAGCAATTACAATGGAAAACATAATTACAGTGGGTATTAGTACTGGGAATTTTATTCCAGTCGGTACAAAGGATTGCTTTTTAGAGATATTTTTTATTAGGCTACAGTATTTTTATAAATGTGGTGATTAAAGAACTCATAAATTAGAAGGTAACTAACTAAATAACCATCACGCCGCTTTCAACTATGTATTGGCACACACTCCTTGCTTCATTCGCGTGCATTCATTCATTTGCACTGTAGCCATCACCAATATGTATTCCTGTAATCAAAACATTACTAAATCGCTAATGAGTAAGGACCGCAAGGAAATTGAAGACCTCCTAAATTAGCACTTGAAATTCTTCACTCATTCCATGACAAACTAGAACATTGTGTAACAAATTTCATCATTTTTTTAAATTATTCTACTTGTACTCACTGTCACTTACCTCAAAACAGGTTCTTATGACCTAGTGAGGTAGGTAATGTAAAAAAATAATGTAAGAAACAAAAAGGTAATAATTAAATAAATTCATTGAATCATACATACTATTCTGTTATTCTAATTCTTCACATGGTCCGACTCAAATATTTGATTCACTTGATCGTGCCATGTTTTCCTCGGGCGTCTAAGACTTCTTCTTCTATTCACTTTCGCATCATATATTCTTTTCACACTCCTTTCTTCGTCCATCCGCTCTATAGTGCCCAAACCATCAAAGCGTCCCTTTCTTGATCCTATTCATTATTTCCGGATATCCACATATTTAACACGGTCATGCATAGTTTTACCGCACATACGTCTCCGGGATCTCATTTCTACAGCATTTTGGGGGACGTATTGTTTTAATAACTTAACTTAACAATAGTTTGGATTCGAGTAGTAGGTAGGTAAAAAAAAGATTAAATGGGCAGGTACATAACAATTTAATAAGCCCAAACAAATCCTCCTGAAGGATCCTCCCTGGAAGTCATTACCGCAAATTTGTATGCGATATTTTTCTCACGGAGACAATATTTTTATATAACATCAACAATCAAAAATAATTCATCATTTTGAAAGAGCAGGCGGCCTAATTGGGTCAACAAAAATTTGATTAAGTTTTGTTTGTTTTAAAACTAGAACAGCATCAACACGTTGGTAATTAGTTAATTTTGGATAGATCTTGCCCCCATTAAATTAATTGATAAAAGTATTTACCTGACTACAAATGAATAATAATAGGTTATAGACAAAAATGAAATACTTAATAAATCAATGAGCAATAGTATAGCTAGCCACTTGCAAACATCAACTGATAATTTCCACCTGTAATGCAAACATCAAATGATAATTTCCATCTGTAATGTACCGTACAAATAAACAATGTTGACCGAGTCTACAAGCACTAGGTGTGAACCTAAATAAGAATGGTGAAATAATAGATGTTTTTTATTATATTTATCTGTCTGATAAGATTCTATTTACAATGACTAGTTTCATGGAGGTCTCGAATGGCTATTTTCCATGTATTGTATTCGAAAATCTTGCATCTACGTTTTTTAATGCCTACGAATCATTTGGTAGGTTGGGTGACACGAGCTTCACTGAAGTTTTCGAATTGTCTTTTAACGTAGGTACATAAGTAATTGTAAACGAATAAATATGCTTTTTTTGTTATTTTTTATAGTGAATACCGCACAAGAGTCCCAACTGCTACCAACCGTCTAGTGCCAGTGAGACCATGGCATCCCCAATTGGGGTATGTTGTGAGGCTGAAGGAGGAAGTGGGGGAGGGTAGGAGATGGGGAAGATGAAGGATAGGCAGTACCTGGCTATTCAGATCTGGTCACCAAACACGGCTAAAGCCATTTCAAGCTACGTTTCGATTCTGAATGGTGGTTTTTCACCAGGGCGATACTTAGAGTATCTACCACTCTGGAATGTGCCGCAAATATACTTTTTATTATTTTATATGAATTAAATGTGTTATGAAACATATTAATTAGATAAAAGTTATTGTTTGAACCCGCGAAAATTGGATTCGTAGTCGAGCGTCATACCACTTGACTATGGAGGCCGTCATATTGCTTCTATATACGAATAGTTCAGCATGGCTTGTACACGTGTGGGTTAGGTTAGGCCAGTTTCCCGTATGATTCTGAATGCTCGTCAACCATACTCGTACATTGTAAATTAACACTTGTTGGTGATCAAATTTATAAAATTCCAACGAAATCACCCACTCACACACGCTGGTGGCGATAAGGTCGAAATTGACACTTGCCGGCCGCCTGTTTTGATTTGTGCAAAAAAAACAACGCCAAGTAGCATGTTTACATATTTGAAAGTACTTGATTTGTCACAGAATACAATAAAATCAAATCCGAAAAATTGCTCGTAAGTTGTTAATTTGAGATATCTAAACATTTTTATTGCATGGAATTTTTTAAACGTATAAAAAGGTTTCTTAACAACAATGCCCGATTAAACACAAGGTCAAGATATGTTTTATATGCAGTATTTAACCAAATCATCTATAATATTTAACTTTGAAATATCAATACCAAAAAATCGATGATTTGGCTTTATTTTCCTTTGCATCAACACAATGCTAGTGTCAGCTATGTTCGTTTGTAGGTTAGGTTAGGCGTGATTTGCTGGGGATTTCGAAAAGCCATATTCCAAACAATGTTAAGGAATAATCTTGCATACTTGGGTTGTTTTTACGATTAAAACTATATAATTACAGCTATCTTAGGTTGTTTTGTTGTCCACTGTTCAAATTCTAGGCACTAGCAACAGATTTCCCAAACGATACAATAGCTAAAAAGCCTTAGAGGATAAAATATGACTTATCAGTGATAAGCCCTGAATTTCTTTGTGGTAAGTTATCACAGAGAAACTCGGGATTTAGGAACGTTTCTAACACCTTTTTGAAGGCTGTGATCTAGTACCTACATCGACCACTTGTTGGGAAAAACCCCAACAGCCTAAAAAATCTTCTGGTAACCAGTAGAGATGAGGGAATGAAATTATTTGGACGATTGAGACAAAGTGACACTTACTAAATAAATACTATCCATATTGGAGATAAAGGGAAATAGGGTACAGAAATATAAACTTATTTGTACAGGTGAACAAAAGCTCAAACATTTCACGAAGTCACAATAGATCACAGAAGTGACACCCTCAAAAGCACTACGTATTATTTGAAAACATCTTGTAACTGATACCTACTTAAGTTTTATACGAAATCATTGTCAACATTTAGTTTAGGTTAGTTCCAGCTAGGCAACCTAACCTAGCATACTAGGTTACGTTAGGTTAGATTAGGTTATCATTTTGAAAACCTAACCTAACCAGAATATTTTAAAATGATCCCGGATGATGCGTAAAAACCAGGAATAGAACTCGCAATAATGTGACACAAGCTGGATTCTAATACTACTGCAATAAAGACCGGGATCCCAGAATAAGAAGAAGATCAAAATTACGTAGGTAGTGGTTAAAATCTTCTACGTTTTTACACAGGTATTTGCGCTGTTACATAATAAGCAACATGATATCACGTTCATCAAATATGTCCGCACGCTTCAATCAAATCGCAATATCAATCACCGTTCTACTTACGGGTGTTTGTCAAATCGGTGCAGATTTTGCAGCCATTCAAAATGGACAGAATCAACAACATTATCGTAAGAAATATCACCACTGCTCCGAATCCAATAAGAAAATAAACATAAACCATGTTCTCGGGTCACTTTAACATAAAAACTAATTGGTGTTTTAATGCATCAGAACTGCAACACTTTGCACTCGGAGGTTTCGAATAACGCGTTGACACTTGCGGTGGAGGTAGGGTTATGTTTTGACATGAATTGCACCGACAGCAGATTGCATTCTCGCGCTAGAATCACGTCGCGACGTGAAAATATGGTAAACTTTACAATGCGAACGACGCGGAGTAACATACGACGTACCTACCTGCTGATAAACAATTATATTTTCCGTCTGATATTATTCAGACAAGAGGCAAGTACTGTAGCCTCAGTAATGATAAATGGGATTAACGCATAAAGATTTATAACTAAATACACCATTACAAGATAAATAATTGTTCCTCGTGTGAGTTAACTGGGAGCTCGGAAAGTGAGAAAAAATATGTATTTATCTAGTTTTAAATAAACTTTAAAGTATCATTTTTTATACTTGCAATTTGGACATATAGATTTTGATTATGAATAGGTTTTTTAAATTACCGCCAGTACGATTTGTTCGTTGTGACGTCACGCCCGACGAAGATTCTAGATGATGTGACATTGTGGTTGGCGGTCAGTAAGCTGCGTAGGCGAAACCTACGTCATAAAGCCAACAAACAAATACGAACCTTTTAAGAATTTACGGTTTAAGATTGTTTTTAACCTTTCCTTAACTATGATGTGCAACAACTACACAACGCTTCTAATAACTTTAATATCTCTATAACCATCATAAATACTGGCTTCAGATTTTAGGTATTCCTCCATAGTATATTAACCTTGAAGTAACAATATATGGAGGGAGAGCTAATTATTTCTACCCAACCTACACAAACTTGCGAAAAATCACTTTCTCCGGGCTTTTATGGCGTACACCATGAGAGAAAAAGAGACAAGAAATTTCTTGGCCCGCTTCTATATACTGTCATAATGATCTTAAGGTGCTGGTTCCTTAAAGTAACTCTGGCGGGACTCCGCCCACATTTTTTATTATGCCACTAAACTTGACACAACTAAACGGTTTTTTAGGTCATATGCTATATTTTTGTTGATAAAAATACTGTGAAAAAGTGGCTATACGAATACACAAAAACATTATGTCGATATGTGATATGAATGTATGTATAAATACCGTAGCCTTAGTCTTAGCCACGCCCAACTGCGCCGAGTCATGTTAAAATCATCAAAAACAAGTCCAAAACTGACTTCACTGCCTTGGATAGATACTACTCTATGTACTCTAAGATATTAACGCATTGAATGAAAAAAGTAGTGTTTATTAACATAAACACTACTTTTTCATTCAATTAACATTAGCACTTATCGGGAAAATACGAGATATTTTGTGAAAATCCGGGAATTAATTCACCAATACAATCAAAGGTGTGCTAGTGTGAGACGTAAGTTTATTCATTCTAAAAACCACTATGGGATGTGAAGAGTGTGCGGGGAGATTAGACGCTATTCACATCTCACTCTTACTTGACTTCGCTATATGGGAACCCGAGAAATGGAATTTCAGTTCGCAGTTGTGCTTTTTTTCCTTCTAGATACACAGCGACTACGGCTGGTAGTAGCTTTCGGGCATCCAGTGAAGGTAGTTCTCTCGCCCGTTTTGTGAGCGTCAGCCGATGGTTTTTTCATGTTTTCAGCTATTTAATTTCAATTATTATCCTTTTTGACATAAAATATGGTTAACTTAAGCAATTGGTTATGAATATTATTATTTATTGGATTTAAAATCTCATTTTTAACTGTGTAATGATTACACAGCGCTGTAACGCAAATAATAGTTTAGCACAATAAGGGAAAGGTTAAAATTGGTATTTTTTTAACGTAGATATTAAAATTATACATTTTTAGTACGGCGGTCAGAATCAGTAAAACAATTTCCAACATTGTTAGTACGGCGGTCAGAATCAGTAAAATATTTTTTGAGCGTTTGACATATTTTGTCCCTCAATTGCAAAAATTTCCAACCTATAACAAAAACTGTAAACACCCTGTACATGAATGAATGGAAACCATACTGTTTCCAACTTCACACTGAAGGCTTGTGTACGTATACGGTCGCACACACGTAAAGATACAATGTTCACGTTTTAGCAACATTGCTAACACTTGCCCAACATTCCATCGATTTTCTGATGTTGTACCTTGACACACTTAACTTCGCAAGTGGTCAAAGGAGGAACTAACCAAATGAACGACCATTTTTTATAATAAATAGATATTTTGTATCCACAAACCTACACTAGTATAAGTTGAGTATGTCAATCTGTAAATAAGTACATGATCTCTCATATAAATTTATCGCAAGAACAAAGACTTATTTTTACGATCGTAAGTTTTATTGTTAGAATTTCTACTTTTAACTATTACTCATTCACTTTTCGTAAATGTACTAATTTGAGACGGGGAAAACCACAGATTTTAGTTTATATTATCTATGGACAAAAACATTATCTAAGAATCACTTATCATAATCTATCCAAAAAAGATCGCGGAAGCGTACCGATTCATGTTTTACGTGACACCTTACAAGAGCCTCCCGTCTCTATCGTGCAGTGATACACAACCTTTTTACCTGAAGCGACAGAAACCTCTTAAGGTCGCAAACTTGTGTTGCTTGAGTCAAGCATTCAATCTAAACGGTAAATATACTTTAAATGCCTGAAGGGCCTTTCAGACATTCAGAGCATTCGATGCAGAACAAGATAGTTCAGAACTGCTTTTTTTTTACGTGAATACCGCACCACCAAAACTGAAAAGTCTGAAAATCTTCTCAAAAAATAAACCGTCTTGAAAAAAAATAAAAACCATTTTCGACTACAAAAGTATGGCATCCCCAACTCTAGCACACAAGAAGGTGTTGTGAGGCTGAAGGTAGTGGGAAGGGGAAGGAGATGAAGAAGGGTAAGGTTGGGAAGTACCTGGATATTCAGATCTAGTCACCAAAACACGGCTAAAGCCATTTCAAGCAACGTTTTCATTCTGAATGGTGGTCTTTCACCAGGGTGATACTAAGAGTATCTACCACTCTGGAACGTGCCGCAAATATACTTTATTTTATTTCATATTAATTAAATGTGTTATGACATATATTAATTTTAATAAAATTTATTTGCGCACGCCGGGTTCCGGATTAGAACCGGTTGCTGGTGCCAGAAAAGTTCCTCGAAGGAGATTTTTATATTCAAATCGAAAAATACTAGCAAATCGACGAAAGTTCCTCCCCAAAAAAAAATACTAGTCGGTAGTGATTTGAAATCGAACAGTACTAGTAAATCAACGAAAAAAATCTTCTTCCGAAAAAAACCACTAGTCGGTAGAGATTTGAAATCGATAAGTACTAGCAAATCGACAAAAGTTCCTCCCAAAAAAAAGTACTAGCAAATCAACAAAAAAAAAACGATTCCTCGGATAAATGATTTAAATTTTTATTTTCTTAAAAAAGGAACCGGTTCCTCACAGAAAAAATATCCACGGTTCCAGTGACCGGCTCGGAGCCGGTTCCTTTGACAGGAATATCGACTATTTCTTGTATTTTTCATATGAAACAGAACAAAAACAGTATTTTGATCGTAGTACGTAGATATTATTTTGATTGCTTTTCACTTTTATCAAAACAAACCTCTGTTACTTTGTTGGGGTATCCGACAACTTACAAAAAATATTTCATCCCTGGAAGGATAGCATTATTTATGTTCCATTTGAAAATAAACTTAATTATGAACACGAAAAAAACCGTTGGAGGGTACACTTTGATAAGGTGAAACTACAGAAATTTACCACAGAGGATCCTCACCCGTAATCATTTGCTGTTTCACCTTAAATTAGTTTATCTCTTAAAGAAATTATCGACATAAATTATTTATTTAGAACAGAAAGTATTAGACACAAAATGTTTTAAATGGATTTTTCACTGTTCAAACCAATGACGTTACATATATAGACACGTTATAGCCTTAAAATATTAACACAAATGTGGCAAGCAAAACACACAGGTTACCGGTGAATTCATCATTCAAATATCGGTCATGTATGAAAAAGATAAACATTCATAGAATATATGTGTATGAACGAAACAGATCCGAAGTTCGGACCGCGTTCCATACTTGCTTGAAACGACCTCAAGCGGCGCGTGACCGTTTAGTACTAAATCGGCTTAAACACCAGTCACACCAACTAGCGTGATTATTGCTTGCCACTTTGAGAGCGCTACAACGGTCTATATATATGTAACGTCATTGGTTCAAACATGATTTTTTTCCTTTTTAAGACTGAGTCTGATATGACCGAATATGGTCAAACATGGTCGAAAATGGTCAAATCAATATATCATCGCTGAAAGGCAAAAGGACTTAAGCGACACTTTGGCCAAAAATGTCTTAAATGTGCAGTTTTTATCAGTTCTTTTTTCTGCATCGAATGCTCTGACTCTCGTTTGAATCTGAAGACTTTTCAGACATCCACAATATATTTACACATTTGGGAGAAGGCTTGACTCAAGCCACACACCTTTGGGACTCATTTTTAGATTTTATCGTTTCAGTAACTCAGTGAAAGCACTGAGTTAACTTTTTTTTCATAATCCAACCAGGTACTGAAGATATGAATTTTACTGTAAAAAAAAAACTTTGAAGTGCTCTGGTGTGTCTACACCCAAAATGGCGCTTCAGCCCTTTTGCCTTTCCGGCAACGATATGTTTATATGTGTATGGTGGAATTGTTCAAATATTGCCTATGTAGGTAAATTTGGTAAAATATGGCCAAACATAGTTAATTTGGTATTTTTTTGTTCAAAAGGGTTAAATACAGTTGAACTTGGTTATAACGATCACGGTAATAGCGACGTCATGCCTATAATGACCAATCACTTAATGATATGTTGGTTCGGGCATATTTTCATACAATCGTGTGGAGTTATAACGAGATCGCTTCACTGCTTCGCTACCCATTTTTATATAATAGAAAGGGTGCGACTGGTTAACCTTTGACGATAACAAACTGTGATTTACCAATACGGTCTTCCTGAACATGTGTATTTAGGTTCAAACAGTACTACAATAATTATCTTTGTCGTTCATATGTGCCCTCTATTGGCTATTGGCCGTTAGATGACAAACACAAATAAAACGTAATTCTGAAAAGTATGTTGCGTGTTATTAGAAGTCGATAATAAACGTAGGAGAAACCAAATGTATGCGTTTGACTACAGATTTTGATAAAGTCAAACTTGGTTATGACGAGCGCGAAGGGATCAACCAATTTGCTCCTTATAGCCATTACTCGTTATAAACGTAGGTAGGTAAAAAAGTACCTACCTACTAATATTGATATTTACACCAGAGTATGAAAGCTTGCATATTATAAAGTAACATTTAATTACGAAAATCATGCTTAACTAACTACGAAATGATTTAATTTATGATTACATTAATGATAATAATAAACTGTACGGGACAGTACTGGATAGAAATGTTTCTTAGAGCGACAACTATCAGGGATTATAAACCCTCCTTAACGTGGTTTGCGAAAAGTCCGCCGCAGTGCCAGATGGGCGGCTTTCTTTATCTTGTTTATGACATTCTTCGACTGTTTCGAGAATTGGGTTTTTTCTCATACCCGGGCGCATTGAGTTGACAATATTATTTGGACGTTATATCCGTGAAGCGACCCTGTTATAACCCCACACGATTGTATAAAAATAAGCCCGAGCTAACATATCACTAAGTAATTGCTCATTATAGCCGTGACCTCGCTATTACCGTGATAGTTATAATTAAGTTGGACTGTATATTATTTTACTTACGATTATGTGGTGAAGTGATTCGGCAGCCATTACAGAAATACATGACACCGGCAAAGACCACGAATATGCCCACGCCAACCGCAACATACCAGACAACCATTTTTGCGCGCACTCAATCAAGAACCAGCAACCTGCGCGGAAAACTACCACTTTTTAAAACTTCAAAAATATTATTTACGTTATGTGATAGCTGATGTATTTTTTATTTACGAATCTAAAAAACATGGCGACGCAAACAGACTAATTGCAAATACGAGTCATTTATCAGATATGCCGGAATACAATGATTGTGGTTCAACAAATGAATTCATATGACAACTGTTTTATCTTTTTTATCGTAATAGATTCACGTGTGACGCTTTGGTTAGATTATATAAGTGATAAATAAAATTGTTGGTCTATTTTAAAAGATTAGTCTAATTCATAAGTAGATTATTAGAATTGTGATAATGTTTTTGGTATACGTAATGTTTTGGAAAAAAAACATTTATTATTAAAGTTGCCAGTGCGCATAATTTAGCTGTGATCAATGTACACAAATTAATTAACTAGTTCTCACGCGATTTATCTGCATGGGTGCGGAGCAAATGAAACTCCACACATTTCTATTCTAAATGGAGTAAACATAGCGTTTGAAAGATGGGCCACAAAGTTGCGGCCAATTGGCATCATTGAGCTTTCATGGGCTTCAGTCGGTTTAAAGCGCTCGCCGTGTATAAATCTCCCGCAGAAACTGCTAAATGCCTACATGTACGCTAAGATACTGCACAAGTCGCTCTGGAAAATATGGAAAAAGCAATGGTGTAACCTTTTATCAATAACTAGAGTGTTTTCATAATCAATTTTAGTGACAATTAGCTCTTTTCATATTAATGAACTAATTCATATTTTGCCGTAACAGGCTGCGAATACAGCCCGTAAGCTATCTCTGTCTTGAAGTAACAATATATGGAGGGAGAGCTAATTATTTTTACCCAACCTACACAAACTTGCGATAAATCACTTTCTCCGGGTTTTTACGTCGTACACCATGAGAGAGAAAGAGACAACAACTTTCATAGACCGCTTCTATATACTGGAAGAATGATCTTAAGCTCCTGGTTCACGGCGGGACTCCGCCCACATTTTTTATTATGCCACTAAACTCGATACAACTAAACGGTGTTTTAGGTTATATGCTATATTTTTGTTGAGAAAAATACTGTGTAAAAGTGGCTGTACGAATAAATAAAAACATTATGTCGATATGAATGAATGTATAAATACCGTAGCCTTAGTCTTAGCCACGCCCAGGTACGCCGAGTCAGTTTAAAATCATCAAAAACAAGTCAAAAACTGACTTCACTGCCTTGGATAGATACTACTCTACCAACTCTATGATCTCTGTTGTGCTCATTTGGCCGACCGAAGTGTAAAAGAGACAGAACCGGGGCTGCCACAACCAACGCAACATATTAAAATATGCTATTTAATTTTTATTTTATTTATTATTGACATTATCTCCTTGCTTGTACCAATGAATGTTGAAAATAATTCCGAACATATTTTTACACAACATAAACTTTTACATAGATTAATTTAACAAAAAACTAACCAACATCGCCGTTATTGGCATAAAAATAAGAAATGAGTATTTTTGTCACAACTAATTTATTTTTTTTAGTTACTAAATTTAAGATTCCTCCGCCCAGTTCATGAAAATATTGAAGATTGGATCAAATTTGTCCAAAATAATCGCAGTGAAGAACGTTGGTTACCTAACATAAATACATAAATCTGCTCTCTTCATTTTAGATATGTAGATATGTATCACACAAAACAAGGGCGACGTTACTTAAAGAAATGTGTAATTTTGTTGCCTATTTCATGTGTTTTGTCTTGTATTATCACTAAATATATTTTTACTAAGCCTCCATATACCAGTAAAAAATATAATTTTATAATTCTTCTATTATTTTTTTCTTATCTACTTCTCTATTCATATTATTCAACCTGCAAAGCTTTTATCTGAATCTTCTGTAAACCTTTATTAAATTGCTATTTTATAACCTTATATTTAATAATTTATGTAACTTCTCATAGTGAGGTATTCAAAAACAATTTTAGTATTTTTTATCAATATAAGTAAAGAATAAAAAATAATTACATCTGAAAAAAAAATTTTTTCGCAATAATTATCAATATTGAAAATGTAAGTGATATGAAATACTTAGGAGTTATATTGGATGCAAAACTAACCTTTAGCAAACATGCTGAGTACACACAGAAGAAAATTGGGAAGAATTCGGCAAAAAAATTCCAGAAAAACAGCAATTACCATATACAACTCCATTATTGCTCCACATTCTTATTACTGTTCAACGATTCTTTTCTTGTGTAACGACAAAGAACAAAACAGGTTTCAAATTCTCCAAAATAGAGCAATGAGAATTATACTTGGGCGAAATAGATACTCAAAAGTAGCTAAAATGTCAGAGGAACTAAATTGGCTGACAGTTAAACAGATGCTGACATTGAACACATTGATGTTTATACATAAAATGAAGAACAACTTGTTACCAGAGTATTTTTCTGACAAAATTATCTACAATGTTGATATTCACAAGTATAATTCAAGAGCATGCAAAGAAATTAGACTACCAGAAAATAATAAAGCCAACACCCAAAACAGCTTACCATATAAAGGAATGAAATCGTATAATGCGCTGCCGGAAACCATAAAAATTATGCCTATCAATTAATTTAAAAAAGCCTGTAAAAATTATTTAAAATGCATGTAAACCAAAATAATAAGTAGTGTTTAAGTTAAAATATTATTAGTCAAAAAGAAAATGAAATAATTAGATACTTGTAAACTTAAATGTACAAAGTAAACTAATATAAAAAAAAAAATAAATAAATAAAATAAATAAAAAATAAAATATATATATATAAATATTGTAATTTTTATGTAAGATGGAATGCGGCAGCCCTAACAGATTTTGACCAACGTGGGCAAATGTCATCTGGTTGGACTGTACATTATTTTACTTACGATTATGCGATGAACGAATTATGTGACAGCCATTACAGGAATACATGACACCGGTAAATACGATGAATATGCCCACGCAAATCACAAAATACAAGATAACCATTTTTGCGTACACTCAATCAAGAACCACCAACTTGCGCGGAAAACTACCACTTTTTAAAACTTCAAAAATATTATTTACGTTGTGTGATAGATGACATATTTTTTATTTACGAATCTAAAAAACATGGCGACGCAAACAGACTAATTGCAAATACGAATCATTTATCAGATATGCCGGAATACAATGATTGTGATTTAACAAATGAATTCATATGACAACTGTTTTATCTCTTTTATCGTAATAGATTCACGTGTGACGCTTTGGTTAGATTTTATAAGTGACAAATGAAATTGTTGGTCTGTTTAAAAATATTAGTCTAATTCAAAAGTAGATTATTATGATTGTGATAAAAATTTTGGTATACGTAATGTTTTTGAAAAAAAAAACTTTAATTATTAAAGTTGCCAGTGCGCATAATTTAGCTGTAATCTATGTAAATAGATTAATTAACTGGTTCTCACGCGATTACTGCATGGGTGCAGGATGAAACTCCACACATTTCTATTCTGACATTTTTTTTATAGTTCATACCGCACAAGAGTCCCAACCTCAGAGCAATAATATACCAGGAGGGATAGCTTGTGTAGTCAGGGTTGTTGATGTTTTACTGACTTGGGCGTGGCTAGGGTTTTCATGGACACACCTTTTTACATCCATTTTAGCACACATTGACATAATGTAGCATTTATTTTTATAACCACTTTTCACAGTATTGTTATCATAAAAAAATATAGGACATAACCTCGAAAACCATTGAGTTATGTCCTTTTATGTCACATAACAAAATGTAGTGGGCGGAGTCGCCGGAGACGAAGGATATGGAAAACATGCCTAAATACCAAAAGTGGTGCGATATTATTTGACAACTTGTCTCTGTTACTAGACCTGTTACTTAGTATTATTTTTTTTTATTTTCTTTTACAATATTTGGAACCTGTTATATGAATATTATTAATTATTTTTGTATCTGCTATTCAATACTCTTTTTTAAATTTTATTTTACATAATTTTTTGCGCTTATGAGGTTATCATAACACATTTAATTAATATGAAAATAATAAAAGTATATTTGCGGCACGTTCCAGAGTGGTAGATACTCTAAGTATCGCCCTGGTGAAAGACCACCATTCAGAATCGAAAAGTTGCTTGAAATGGCTTTGGCCGTGTTTGGTGACCAGATCTGAATAGCCAGGTACATCCCAACCTTCCTCTTCCCAATCTCCTTCCCCTCCCCACTTCCTTCAGCCTCACAACATACCCTATTTTAGAGATGCCATAGTCTCACTGGCTCTAGACGGTTGGGAGCAGTTGAGACTCTTGTGCGGTATTCATATAAAAAAAAATATTTAAAAAATATATTGTATTAAAAAAAAAAAAATAACATTAATGTAAGAGCCTGTAACGGGCGTAAATAAATAAACAAATTTCTTTTATCCCACGGTGTACGATGTAAAAATCTGGAGAAAGTGATTTATCGTAAATTTGTGTAGGTTGGGTAAAAATATTTAGCTCTCCCTCCATACATATTCTTATGCTGAGGTCCCAAGTGCTCCCAACCGCCTAGAGCCAGTGAGAGACTATGGCATCCCCAATCGGAGTACGTTGTGAGGCTGAAAGTAGTAGGGAAAGGAAGAAGAAAGGTAAGAGGAAGGTTGGTAAATACCTGGCTATTCAGATTCAATTTAGAGCTGGTCGGCACAGTCAACACGGCTATAGCCATTTGAAGAAATGTTTATTTTCTGAAAGGTGGTCTTTCACCAGGGCGATACTAGATTATCTGACACTCTATATTATGTTACCACTCAACCACGGAGGCTGTCATTTTGCTTCAAAAGCGTTATTCTTCTGTTATTCCGACTAAAGACATGACCAAACACAAGTGATTCGAATCTCAGTGTGATTGGGAACACCCCTATCTATTTTCGGGGCTTCCAAGGCTAACCGGGTGGCTTTATTTTGAAATGTTCGTAAGTGGCATTTAGAAGCGTGCAAACAGATGGTGATATTATCACGCATACGCCTCAGAGATATCTTTTATATTGTTATGTACCTACCATAACGGATATTGATAACACTTTGAACCCTTTGGCTAACGATCTGTTTCCCGCAATAAATATTGTTATCACCCATAGACTGTTTTGTCTATGGTAAACTATTTAGATATTAAGAAATATTATGTTAACCATTGCCCAACTGATATCGACTTATCTTGAAGACACTGATTATTTTACCAGTTTATAAACACAAAGTAGCCTATATTAAAAGCTTATTATCATATTAGATTCAATCAGTCTCAGACGCAGTAAATATCAGTTGGAGTAACACTACGTTTCTGATGTAGACTTTACCTTGTAAAACTTCATTTATACTACAGTAAATAAATACAAATAAAAGTGCATAAAGTGTTTTAGTACCAAGAATCCATAACAATATAGCCACGGTTGATGAGTAGAGAGGTACATAAAAAAGTTGATGTAATTTAATTGTGATTCCGAGTAAACGCCTTATCTTTTGACAACTTCCTGTCTCATCAAAGTTAAATCCAACATTCTGAAATGGAAATCGTTTGATAAATATGAAAGAAAAGAATTTCACACTCACCCATTATTTGAGATTTTTTCCAATATGAGAGAATTATAAGCATTAGAAATAAAAACCACATTGCGAACAAGAAAAATATATCCATTGTCGTTGTATTTTTAACCACAACTGATTTTAGTGGTATTACGTATTTTGCACAATATAACATAATTTTTCTAAAACTAATGCTTGAGCACAGTATATGAAAATTTTTAGTTTCTCACTAGCGTTGTGACCGCTTTGAAAGAACTGCTTCAAAGAACTACTTCTTTTGGCAACAGTTCGTACTTCATTCATTGTTCATTGAACAAATACTTCAATTGAAGTCGGTGGTTCATTTTAGCGTTCATTCATTTTAATAACTTCATTTCATTGAACAAATACTTCAATTGAAGGTGGTAGTGCATTTTAGCCTTCATTCATTTCATTGAAAGAAGTACTTCAATTAGAAGCAGCACCGTTTTGAAGGCATCGGCGAACCGGTTCCAGTGCTTTCCAGTTTTAAAGAGCTACCGACTAGTACGTGATTTTGTTGGCGAGAACCAGTTCCAGTGCTTTTCGTTTTCAAATCGCTACTGACTAGTACTATGTAATTTGGCAAGGAACCGGTTCCAGTTCTTTTTACTTTCTAAACTCTACCGACTAGTACGTGCTTTTTCGGCGAGGAACCGGTTCCAAAAAGAACTGAACAAACAAGCGAATAAATACAAATCTCTTTTTTTGCGAGTTCGACTTCAATTGAAGGGTTCACTTCGAAGGGTTCATTTTAAAGAACTAACAATTCGTGAAGCATTCACAAAACATTGAAGTTTTTCCCAACGCTATTTCTCACATATTTTGCCTCAGTTCAAATAATACAGTCAGCTGCACCTTATGTGCACTATTTCCAGATTAAAATAATTTAAATCGAAAGATAAATCGATTGTCGAAACACTTTAAGGGTCAGCACCCAAAAATGAACACTTTTTGGCTTTCTAATACAAGCAATACTACAAATAATTTAACTGTTAATTATATATAGGTATTAAGATAGATATCTAAGGTTTCCAGTGAATACAATTTTTAAACAGAAATCCTTTAAATTGTATTTTAAATGCATACTAGAATTTTAGGTAAAACGTCAAAAAATACCTTCCCTGGTTATCAAACTGCACATTTTACTGGTATTTTAATACGTTTTTCATAGAATTAAAAATATTTCAGTTAAAAGTTTTCATTCACTAGAAACCTTAGATATTTTCATAACTATTCGTGTAGGATTTACAGATGAATCATTTGTAGTATTGCTTGTATTAGAAAGCTAAAAAGTGACGTTTAGGGTCAATTTTGAGTGCTGAGGCTTAAATATGGTGTTTATAATCAGAGCAATAATATACAAGAGAGAGCCCTGCTGTAGTCAGTTTTGATGAGCTTTGCCGGACTCGGCTCTAGACCTGGGCATGGCTAGGGCTAGGGCTAGGGTATTCATACATCCATTCATATCACATGTCGACGTATTGTTTTTGTTTATTCGTATAACCAGTTTTTCACAGTATTGTTATAAATAAAAATATGGCATTCAACCTAAAAAACCGTTGAGTTATGTCAATTTATGTCAAATATAAAAACGTGTGGGCGGAGTCAACGGAGACGCGGGACACAAAGAACACTCGTACAATACTTTAAAGCGGTGTGATAATTTGGGAAATTTCGTTGTCTCTTTCTTTCTCATGGTGCACGACGTAAAAACCCGGAAAAAGTGATTTCTCACAAGTTTGTATAGGTTGGGTAAAAATAATTAGCTTTCTCTCCATATATTGTTACTCCATGAGTTTAACAGTATCATTAAGAGTATGATTATGAAAGGGGCATGCAGGGAAAATTGTTTCATGAACATATATTAGTAAAAATTTAGACACATTATATGAAACCATTAGTAAAAGAAAGATGAAAACATCGGTACAAAGTGACACATTTGAGAAACTAAAAACTAACTATCAATCAGGCCGTTTCTATGGACGGGTAGGCGGGAAGGATCGATCGCCAAACCACTCTGTCTTGGCACACACTTCTTGCTTTATTCACATTCACATTTACGCATCGTTTCATATGAACACTCTTGTTATTCTGACCCTTGACATGACTCGGACTCAATTATTTGATTCACTTGATTGTGCCATGTCTTCCTCGGGCGTCCCAGATGTAAAGAGACTCACCCATTTGCGTCACATGTGCAGTTAGACCCATATCAAACACCATTCATACAAACGTCCTTTAAGTATTTCTTAATTGCTTCTTTTAATGTCTTTCTGTCTCTTAAATTGTATTGTAAGGGCCGATTTCTAAATTCCTTTGAACATGAATTATCTCTTATACCACATGTTGGACTATGCCCATTTTGCTACAACTGTGTTCTACCCTCAACTCACTTCTTCTAACATTACTATCCAGATCGCACTGCCGTGCGGAACATAAATATCTACAGTTAAAAGTTTAAAAATTGTACTCTATAAATTCTTCCAATAAAAAATATGCAAGTAAAGTGATTATATTTTATTCTACATCCCGGAACAAAAGCGCGCCTTACCCAAGGAGCATCTGTCGAGTTCGTCAGCGAACATTACACAGACTTCTACCATTCACTTTTAATTCTTATAGTAAAATAATATATAAAACAAATATTCTCCTAGCACTCTTTTCTCCATTCATCTAGTCCACATATCCAAACCATCCTCATGTCCTTTTTTTAATTTTGTCTATAAATCAGCCTTCCATTCTTTTCGGATTTCCACTTTCGTAACTTGACCATGTATGATTTTAACACATATACGCCTCAAGGATCTCATTTCTATAAAGTCCCATTATAAAAACCAGTGGCGGCTCGTAAGTTTATAGTGTGCTAGAGTGCTAAGATTGAAAAATACGACATATTTAGTGTTGCTGTAGCCGAAAATGATTTTTTTTTTTTTTAAGATTTTATTTTTTGTATGAAAATTTTCAGGATTTTTCAGTTTTGGTGGTGCAACGCACGGATTTCTGAAAAATCTTCATGCAAAAAGTTGAAATTTCGAAAAAAAAAAAATATATTTTCAGGCACAAAAACATCAATGATAACGTTTTTTTTCAATCTTATCACTCTAGCACATCAAAAAGTCACGAGCCGCCACTGATAAAAACCATTGTTTAAAATGTATACATTTATTAAACGATTGGTAAGTGACAACATGTTTTAGAAGTTTGACAAAAAACGTGAAATTTTGCGAAACTCGGTCCTAAAATCACTATGAAAATGGATGAATAAATTGAAATTTTATATTTTCGTAAGAAGCATTAACTTTGTGGCTTTAATTATTTATAAATTGAAATTTGTCTAAATTTGGTATAAAAAAGTGAAATATGGCTAAAAATGCCTGAAAATGATTGAATATACGATAAAATATGGTGAAAACGAAAAAATAATGGCGAAATTTGTAAAAAAACATCATAAATTGTAGGTTGTTAAATATTGGTGTTTACTATCTACGTACAGTTTACAATTGTACAACTGACTGTCTAAGAATGCGAAACATGAGACCTTTGCAGCGATAAAGTGTTGATAAAATACATTTGATAAGGATGAGATTAACAATGCATAATAAAATAAGTTTACTATGCCATTGCGCATAAAACAATTTTTGATCACAGTCTTTTCAAAGACCGTCAAAACAGTGTAAGTATTATATTATAAGGACGATCGCTTGTTGTCTGTTAAATATGTTTCTAATCAAATTTTTGAGAGAAATCCTTTTTATCCACACAAAATGAATATTTATTTATTTATTTATTAACGCCCTGATGGGCTTTACATAATAAATCAACATAAATCATGGGTACAGAAAATAATACAATTTTAAAAAGATACACATGTATTATAGATATGCATATAGTAAAAATTAAAACGTTTTGAAAAATGAATATCTAACAAAAATTAAATAACCCATACATTAGGGACAAATTAATATTTTATTTTAATTTCTTTTAAAGTTAATGTGAAAGATGTCAATATTTGAGGAGCATTCGTTCCCGAGTGTATGTAGGCGAGAAATGGGTGCATGTACGTGGTAGTTGGTATGGATATTATTGTTGCAGAAAAGTATGTTTTGCCGAGTTGCTCATTGAGGTACTCTGAATTTGATTGGTGCAGGAGTTCACAACGGTCGAATTCGGAGTGAATTATCCCCAAACATATGTTTAAGTTATGCGGAATGAGCTCGTGTGCATCCTTCTGTAAAAAAAACTCGGGGAGGATGCGACAGCATTATGAATTCATAGAGCGCTGTCTCATTATTTCATTAGACTAAAATCGCGCTTATTGCTCTCTCATTTGCACTGGTTGTTCCTGAATATTTTTGTATTTTTTTGTCGCACAGTATCAAGTATAAGACGAAAGGCGCGGGTTTTTATAGTTATGAATAGCTTGGTTTTTGTTTTGTTTTTTTTTTATTCATCGTTTTTGTGTAGGCGCTGGTTATGTATTTCTGTGTTATGGTAGATTTTTTAAAATTCTACCTATGGGATATTTGACTCCAACACAGGTTTTTTTTTGTTTGGTTTTCGTGAATTATTTTATTGTTGTACACATCAAGTCGGGTTAATAAAGTATTGTGGGTAGCTGCAGTACGTCTTCAAATGTATTATAAAATATGCAGAAATAATTTTTTTAAAGATATTCTCCCAGGTTATCACAGTTAAACTAGTTTTTTTTATTTATTATTAATATCTGGCTAACATATATAGCAATCCCGATGAGTTATAAAAACTCACTCTGGGACAATGGAAATTAAAGAAATACATGAGTTACAACAGAATACAGAGATCAAACGTTACTTCAAGGATCAAACTAACATAAATCTAATAACATAACATAATAAAAAATACAGTGTAAAAATTTTTTTAGGCACTTTGTATTAATATAAGATACAAAATTATGAAAAGAAACAAAGAAGAAAAAAAAAACCTGAAGTGCAGTAAATGAGGATGTTTTTCCGCTACCGGGAAAAGAAAACTGATTTCGAAATTAGGTATTTTCATCTTTAAACGAATTATAAAATTTTTCTTTTAAACCGTTATTTTGATTTTTTTATTCAGTTGACTATATTTATATTTATCTGGAAGCGAGTTATATTACTTATAGGCAATGTATTCCAAATATATATTTTTTTTTTATTATTTGAGGGTTTTAAAAAACCTCCCTTGCCTTTCTGAACTCCCTTGGCACATATTAATTTGTCATAAAAAATTAGCCATGTTCACCAAATTCCTGTATTATAATTACATTTCAACATTTTATATTTTAAGTTTTTACCTAACTATATCCGAGTCTTAAGATAGGGTCGTTTACTCAGGCTCCAAAGCAACCGAATGAATCGAAATAATGATAAATTGCCGCAGATTCAATGAAAAAAATTGCAAATAGTAAAATTTGACCAAATTATCAATTTAATCGGTCGAAATAAGACGCCGGAAATGAGGGTCGGAAATAAGACGCCGTTTTCTCAGGCTCCATAAGACCGAAGGAAGTGAAACTTTGGAATTCTGTTGAGAATGATACACTAAAGACGGTTGAATGTAAAAATCTTCAAAAAATGAGATTTGTAAAAAAAATACCACTTTGCGGGAAAAATGCGAGACTTGGGGTTGGAAATTAGAAGCCATTTTCTCGAATTCTATGAGACTAAATGAAGTGAACCTTTGCGATTCTGTTAAGAATGGTGAATTTAAGACGATTAAATGTAAAAATCCTCCGAAAGTAACATTTATTGAAAAAAAATATTTACCACTTTGCGGGCAAAATGCGAAACTTGGGGTCGGAAATTAGATGCCATTTTCTCGAATTCTATGAGACTAAATGAAGTGAACCTTTGCGATTCTGTTAAGAATGGTGAATTTAAGACGATTAAATGTAAAAATCCTCCGAAAGTAACATTTATTGAAAAAAAATATTTACCACTTTGCGGGCAAAATGCGAAACTTGGGGTCGGAAATTAGATGCCGTTTTCTTAGGCTCTATGGAACCGAATGAAGTGATCCTTTAGAATTATGTTAAAAATTATGAATTTAAGACAATAAAATGTAAAAATTCTCCAAAAATAACATTTGTTAAAAAAATACCACTTAACGGGCAAAATGCGAGACTTAGGGTTGGAAATTAGATGCCGTTTTCTCAGGATCTATGGAACCGAGTAAAGTGAACCTTTGTAATTCTGTTGAAAATGATAAATTTAAGACGATTGAATGTAAATCGTTTTTTTTTTTAATTAAATGCCGTTTATTCAGGCTCTATAGGACCCAATGAAGTGAACCTTTAGAATTATGTTTAAAATGATAAACTTAAGACGATTGCTTGTAAAAATCTTCTAAAAGTAACTTTTGTTAAAAAAATACCACTTTACGGGCAAAATGCGAGACATGGGGTCGGAAATTAGTTGCCGTTTTCTCGAACTCTATCCAAGTGAAGTGAAACCTTGGAATAACTTTAATTATGATAAACTAAAGACGATCAAATGTAAAAACCCTCCAAAGGTAACATTTATTTTAAAAAATACCAGTTTACGGGCAAAAAGCGAACCTTAGGGTCAGAAATAAAAAGCTTTTGCTTCAGGCTCTATGAGTCCAAATGAAGTGATTCTCTGGAATTTGTGTTTAGAATGATGAATTTAAGACGATTCAATGTAAAAAGTCTCCAAAAATAACGCTTGTTAAAAAAAATACCACTTTACGGGTAAAATGCAAGACTTGGGGTCGGAAATTAGATGCCGTTTTTTCAAGCTCTATGGAACCGAGTGAAGTAAACTTTTGGAATTCTGTTAAAAATGGAGAAACGACGATTGAATGTAAAAATTCTTAAAAATAACATTTGTTAAAAAAATACCACTTTACGGGCAACATGGGAAACTTAGGGTCGGAAATTAGATGCCGTTTTCTTAGGCTTTATCAGACTAAGTGAAGTGAACATTTGAAATTCTGTTAGAAATGATGAACTTAAGACGATAGAATGTAAAAAAAAAATGTTAAAAAAATACCACCTTGCGGTTAAAATGCGATACTTAGGGTCGAAAATTAGATGCCGTTTTCTCGAACCCTATGGGACCGAATGAAGTGAACTTTTGGAATTCTGAAATGATAAACTTAAGACAATCGATTGTAAGAATCTTCCGAAAATAAAATTTGACTAAAAAAAAACCACTTTTTTGCGGACAAAATGCGAAACTCGGGGTCGGAAATTAGCGGCCGTTTTCTTAGGCTCTATGAGACCGAGTGAAGTGAACTTTCGGAATTCTGTTAAGAATGATTAACTTAAAGACAATTGAATGTTAAATCTTCCAAAAGTAACATTTCTTAAAACATTACAACTTAACAAGCAAAATGCGAGGCTTGGGGTCGGAAAATAGCTGCTGTTTTCTCAGGCTCTATGGAACCGAATAAAGTGAACCTTCGGAATTATGTTAAGAACGGCGAAGTTAAGACGGTTGAATGTAAAAATTCTCCAAAAGTAACATTTGTCAAAAAAAATACAACTTTGCGGGGAAAATGCGAGACTTGGGGTCGGAAATTAGCGGTCGTTTTCTTAGGCTCGATGGGTTCGAATTAAATGAACCTTTAGAATTCTGTTTATAGTATAGTGATGAAATTAAGACAATTAAATGAAAAACTCTTCTAAATTTTTCAAAATAGCTGGCGTTGCTGAAAGAATGCGAAAGCACTATATTTTCGTATACCGTTGTCTAGTTCATTAATTTTGATAAATAAACCTAAGTTGTCTCTCATTTGCACTGCAGGTTTCTGCATAATTCTGTTTCTTTTCAACATCTTGTTTTTGTGAATTTTTCATTCGAACAGAAGATAGGTACTTACTCGTATAGATCGGAAATCCGTGCCGTCGGGCTGGGAAATTGCCGGTCGGATCACCGTTTATGAATAGTAGGTAGGTAGGTACTGATTATTTTTTACTATTAATTATTATATTATCTATGAAACATGTTATAAAATAAGAACAATTTACATCATTGACAAATTCGAAGACACGCATTAAAAACAATATGAGTAGGTATATAAACCGATTCTATTATGTATTCTGAAACGATATTTTTAATGCTAGTTCAGAGAAATACTGTGGCATTTGCTATTATACAATTCCCGTTCAACTTGATTGGTTCGTGTGCTAGTTTTTTTTAGTTAAGTTGTATGTTATTATTGGAACAATTCATAAATCTCAGTTTTGTATCTAACGCTTTCCTTGTAAACCAAAAAGTGAAGCTATTAAAGTACTGAAATAAATGTACCTAATTATTAATGTTTAAGACTCCATAACACATTCCAGCTGAGTACATTTAGAAATGATATTGCTTAATTAAGTCCTCTGTCTCAAATGTGCCGACTGTATAATAGGATAGAGTGTGCTGATGTAGACATTTTTGTCGATGATTTGTACAGTTTCAGAAAAAAATGCTTACATTGTTTGGGCTAATTATATTGTGTACCTTTTTTGTCTCTCTTTGTATATCTTGCTTTTGTTTGTATTATTTATCATTGATTGAGTATTCGTAATTTTATATTTGATGTATCCTGTGTATTTGTATTTTTTTTAACAATTATTGTTGTACACTAAAGGCCTATTTCACCACCTCTAAATAAACTGTAGAGAACCCGTCAAGTAACTTTAATCATATGACTAACATGGGGGGAACCGGCGACTGTTTCTTCATCGTTAAGTAGCTCTATCAGTTAGTCGTTGGATTGAGTGCTGAGTAGTTTAAATAGACGTTTCCTTGACGGGTAGCGTTACTCAGCGGTGGTGGAACGGATTATATATGTTGCTCAACGAGTAGCACTAATTGATAGTTTACTCAGAGGTGGTAAAATACCCAACCGATTTTTTATAACTGGATTGTTTTCACGTAATTGAAAACATCCATAAAAACCCAGTATAAATAAATAAACAAACATATGAATGAAATTAATTTTCTATGATATTTAAATCACATTATATTACCCCTATTTATGACTTCTGACCGAAGCTTTCAAAAATGTTGAAATTGAAAATTACTAGTTTTACTACCCGGCTTCGCCCATCATCTAAAAATAATATTCCTTTTGATTTCACTGAGCGTACAGAAAAAAGTGTGCTTACACAAGAAAGAAAGAAGAAAAATTAATCAATCACTCTCAGATTCAGTAAATTTCAACACCATTCTGGCCAAATATTTCCTCTTATCAAAAACAATTGTTCAAACACACAGTGTTTTTGATAATATTTAAATTTATGGTATTTGCTACCCGGCAAAATCTGAAAAAAAAAAAAAACAAAATGGCATCTGGTATTATCAACAGCTTAATGGTATTTCAAAACCCCATATATCATGACGTTATGACCTGAAAGTAGTTCGGGTAAACTAGAAACAACATACAGAAAAAAGGTATGCAACTTTCAGTACACCATAGCTCATGGTTAGAGAGTTTTTGCTGCTTCTTAGGGGGATCCAATCAACCCAACTCGAACAAAATCACGCACTTTTTAAGCTGGGGGTGATAAGGTTGAAATTGCCACTTGATGCCGGCCGCCTATTATGATTTATGCAACAAAAAAATATCACCAAAAAGTACATTTTATTTTTTGAAGCTCGGGCACAACTATTAAAATGTTATCCAACCAAAAACTTGACAATAAAAGAAAATCAAAGGTTCGTAAGTAGAAGATTTTACACTTACCTACAAAATTTTTTTTCTAGGCTATAAAAATAGCTGGTTAAAGCAAGGGTCAAGATGTGTCAACTCGCGGTATTAAATAAAATTGTCTATAATATTTCTTAGGCGATCAAATTTTCAAACCAAATACAAATTATTTTAGATCATTTTAAAATTTGTTTAAAACGTACAACATGGCTATTTTCGATACAAAAAAACTTGTTACAGATTGACATATTAAATTATCGTATCCGAAATTGTGTATTAAAAATATCTCTAACGACTGCAAAGTTAAGTGTGTTGATACTCGTATGTGGGTAGTGTGTTAATCATTTTATTGTAATTTTTGTAAATCAACTTACGTTTTTTTGATGAACCATCGCTTTTCCGTTTTAAATGAACAAGAATGGAAACTATACCCCAAGCGACGAGTAAAAAAAAACAAAAATACAACATTAACATTTTGCTAATCGAAACCGATCAGCTTATCAGTCGGAATATGACCGTGATGCGGCTAACCTCCGATTGGAGAGGCCCAGTAACGACAAAAAGACGAAGTGAAAGATTGTTGAACTGGCTGTCCTCAAATAATAATTATTTGTTATCATTTATTGATGTAACAAAAATTATCTGATTTTCAGCATGTTTTCACAGATATTATATCTTCTTGTATTTTTTTTATTTTTATCTAATCTTTTTTGAGTTAGATATTTCGGCTTCTTGGCCCCTTACTACCAAAAATGAATAAAACCAATACACAAAACAGCTTACTTTATAAAGGGATGAAATTTCATAATGCGCTGCCGTAAACCATTCAATTTATCCGATAGTATTAATACGCTAAGCCGTCTTCTGTGAATCCTGGTAATTTTCGCACATACGTAAAAATGTTTGAAATTCTATTCCGATTTTGCTGCTTCACGACATACTTACTATGTCCCTTTTGACGTGTGTATCAAGAATAAACTAGTACCAATTAGTAAATTTAAAATATGTTTTCTTTGTTGTTTGACATATTTAAAGACATGAAAAAATAACTTTGAAAATTTCATTTTTATGACCGACCGGTCAAAGCCAAGCGAAACTGGTTGGTATTAAAAATTAAAATAATATCCGTGGTCTTATATAAAGTTATTTTTTAATTTCTTTAAATTTAAAACAGCTTGTAACAAGCGTATAAAATACATTAGTATGTTATCTAAAGTAGTATATTAGTATTTAGAGTTATAAATAGTTACTTTAGAAAGTTATTATAGTTATAATTAGTTACTTTAGAAAGTTATTAGAGTTATAATTAGTTACTTTGCAAACTTGGATGTACAAATGACTAAAATAAAAATAAAAAAGACGGCCAAGAATTGAAATATTTTAAAATGTTTTATCAATTTAAGCAGAATTGAGGGAAAATTGAGCTTACTTTGGGTGCACATACACGTCCACAGTGACCTTCTATCAGTTTATCTCTTTATTGATAAAAAGGGGTTCTAAATAAATTTCGATTTCAATTGATTTTAAAATGTCTAACCGCATTTATGATCATACTAAAAGGGCAGAATCAGAACAGGTAGAAGTGCCCAATTTAAAATTACCTTTCCAGTAAAGCTGTACCAGCCTAAACTTAACAAACAGAAAATGTTTTTTTTTTTTAAGTTAGGTATTAATATTACTAAAACGACCCTCGCGGCAAAGAAATAAACTACACCGGCTTTTAGCATATGTAGGCTTTCTTTTTCTTTAAAATTTTAATGAATCAGTTTTTTTTTTTAATTGTCTGAAATAATCATACCATTTTATAGACTATTCCCCTTATTGATAGAGTAAAGAATTTTCATTGATAAGACATTTTTGAGATTCGTCAAAAGATAGAGAGATGTTTTTATTCTTCTCCGCCCATTTCGGATTATTGTCAGTAATTAAAAAGGCACTTTGACCAAAATACACCGGCTTAAACACTATAACAAACAAAATAGATTTTTTTAACAAATTGTGATTTAGATCATACATACTTGTGCAAAAATATTATTAAAAAAAAGTTTAAAACTTGTAATGTTCGCTGATTAACTCGACAGATGCTCCTTGGGTAAGGCGCGCTATTGTTCGGGGGTGTAGAATAAAATATAATCACTTTACTTGAATAATTTTTATTGGAAGAATTTATAAAGTATAACAATTAAACGTTTAACCGAAGATATTTAAGTACCACATGGCAGTGCGATCTGAATAGGAATGGATGATATGAAATAGGTCGAGGGTAGAATAAAGAGTCGTAGTAATGGTCAACTTAAGGATCATAGTCCAACATGTGGTATATGGGATAGTGCATGTTCAAAAGAATTTTACAAATCGATCTGTACAATAAAATTTAAGAGACAGAAATACAGTAAAGGAAGCAATTAAGAAATACAAAAGGACATTGGTATGAATGGTTAGTGACAGGGGGTAAAATGCACATGGGCGCAAGTGGATGGGCCATTACATATTGCAGGAATATTGTTTGCATTTATTGGGAAGAGCATAATTTGAGCTTTTTATCGCTTAGGCCATGATTAACCTATAATTACACAGAAATTAAACAAATATTGGATCTACCATATTGAAAATGGTTGCTGCGAGAAAAAATATTGTTGGTAAACTGCTAAACTGGATCTTATGAAGCTATCTTATAATTTTTATTTATTTATTGTTCAAATTTCTAGTACGAATTGCTGTTCCTCAATCATCACTCTGATCTGTCTCAAATCTGAAATTCAAATAGAAAAAGGGGCCATTCTAAACAAAATACCCGACGGGACTCTTTAGTCGGTGGCATAGTTATTAACGTTGTTTCATTGCGTAGTTTTAACAATGGAAGCCTTATTTTTTTTATTTCATCACTCTACTAATTATGGGTATCATTCTCCACTGTCCAGAATGTCGAGACTTGTTAACTCAAGCCATGGTCTTGAAATTTTTGGTACCATTCCAAATGTTTTTTGTCATTCTTTACGACTCTACCAAAACCTTGCTCACACTTTGACTTGAATGTTCTTTCAGTTGCATATTTTAGTTCTATTTTTGTCATTGCTTCATCAAAATATTATAATAAATAATAATAATAATAAAATTTTATTCCAGAAGGTATGCAGCAGTAGTGCAATGCAATACCTTCCATAATTGCTAATAATAAATAGTTACAAAAATAATAAAATACAAGTTGTTATACACACAATAATAATAATAAAATATATATGTAAAAAAACGTAAATTCGTAAGAAAAAAAAAAATAGTGAATATCGTTTATTATGTATGTGCTGTTCTTTCTCTGTTGCCCTTTTTTTCCTATTTATTATTGTATATTTTTGTAATTGCATAATTATCCGTTAGTAAATAACCAGGTCAGGTCAGTGTAATATACCTATCTGATCCAAACAAGCTTATACGTTTCAACCAATAATTTTATTTCCTTTATAAATTCTTGTACGTCTGGTGCATTTACAACTGTGAGGTCTTCGAAATATCCCTATCTTGGAAATCGAAAGTTTGCTGTACTTGCATTAATAAAATGTTTAAAAAGCAAATCTTCTCACACTCGGCAACAATTTATTATTCTTCCAATTTAGTGGTCAAAGTTTTTTTTATCATTAAATGCACTGTGCCTTGTCAAGATTACAAAAGTATTATAATTAATCGGTGGATATTATTAATTCAATAGTTTATTTGTAAGACATCAAAAGAAAGTATAATCACTGCGGTTTATTTATACACATATTTCAGTCTTTGCAACCGAGTGGGGAAATACTGGGTATATAGCGCGGAAACCAATAGTATGAATTCTAAAGCTTTTGGATGAGATCCTTGGTTACAAAAAAAATTGCAAACATTGATTGGTCGAGTGGTAAGATGCTCGACTACAAATCCAGAGGTCGAGAGTTCAAACCTGGCGTGCGCAAATACATTTTATTTAATCAACATGTGTCATAACACATTTAATTCATATGATATGTTTTATAGTTTATTTGTGGCACGTTTCAGAGTGGAAGATACTCGTATCGCTCTGGTGAAAGACCACCATTCCGAATTAAAACATTGCTTGAAATGGTTTTAGCCGTTTTTTGTTACGAGAAGAAAATGGGGAAGAGGTATGTTGGGAAGTAGCTGGCTTTTCAGCTCTGTTCACCAAACACGGCTTAAGCCACTTCAAGCAATGTTTCGATTCTGTCCTGCATAATATGTGTAATTTTTTTCTAAATATACATGTATGTGGTTTCATAAAATTTCGTGAGCATCCTGTTTTCGTTCAAACTACATAGCTTTTTATTAGAATAAGCAAACACTTTGTGGATTGACATGATTAATGAAATAAAAACACACGTTGTTTAAATCCACTTTATTTTTGTATAAGTCAACTAGCTTCGATTCTGCCGAATCTTCATCGGGACTTAAAAATATACTAATGTATCTATTAGTATATTTTTAAGTCCCGTTGAAGATTCAGCAGAATCGAAACTAGTAGACTTATACAAAAATAAAGTGAATTAAAACAACGTGTGTTTTTACATAGTTTTTGTTTTTGTATTATGTAATTACTTACATCTTTTTTTCACATTTATCACTATGAATGTGGTCAAAACAATAAACCATACTGTAAGGAAAGATGCCACAACAAACTCCATGTTTAATAACAATTTTTTCACAAATAACTTTCCACGCGAACCAGTAGTTAATAAAAACTTTTCAAAGAAAAAACTAATGTCACACAAATATGTCGGAATAAATTCAATCATTCACCGAATTAACACAAAAAAATATATTTCGACCCATTGTACTGTGACAACTTTTGCATTTATCTTGGATCATAAATTCATATTGAGTGTTTATGACAGCAGTGGCGTGCGTTGCTCCATAGCCAATGGTAAGCTATGTGTAGTTTTTCAGGTTCGGGTGAGTTATGAAATGAATATTTTAAAATGTCTATTTTAGTATTGTCATCCGCTGATTCTTATGCCTAACTGAATAAATGAGCGTTCAAGTTCCTTACCCATTTAAATGTATCTTATAAATTAATTCGCCCATGTACTTATTAAAGATAATCACAATTATCAATCATACAAAATTTCTGGTCGTTTTAGATTGGCTAGTAATTATTTCTTGATTTGAACAAATAAAACTACTTTCAGAAAAAAAGTAATAAAGTTAAAAGTCATTGCTATACGGAGCTATAAAGATATTTGATAAATTTCCATGTGATATTAAATCAGAAGTAAAAAAAAAGAAGTTAACAAAACATGTAATAAATTTATGCTAAGAAATATTAGTTGAATAATATTTAATATATTACTCTCAAGGAGTAAGAAAAAACTTATTCCGAAAAACAATATAAACGCAATTGAACAATACGTCGTATTATATAATAGGAAATACTCAGAAAACACAACTGATCGATAAAATAATAATTTAAGAAAACGTTCGCAAACGAAAAGCGAAAAAAAAAAACTTCAATAAAAGAATTGTTATTTCATTTTCCTTTCCACAAATGGCATCGCAAAACAGAATTTTGGTTGACAATTTTAAATGGTGGATTTTAGCGGTGGTGTTAAAAACTCAAAAAGCAGACAGTATTATATAAATGTTACATCCTTTATTGGAGGGATAACATTGTGAGTCTAATTTCAAAACGAACTTTTCACTGTGCAAAAATTACTAGCAATTCGGGGGATTTGTTTGACAGCTTTTACTGCAAGCAGCCGCAACTAATCTCGGTAGCCTGCACTCGAAAACGCACTCTCTCGTTAATTTAATCATCCAGGACTATACACTGACTTTATCACGGTTAACTTGGTTTTGACACATATTTATGCCTCCTTAACATCCAGAGGCAACCAAATTACTTGTAAACTCGTACGTCGTTTCGCGTTTAGATTACTGCAACGGAATATACGCTAGTCTTCCTAAATATCAAATTAACAAACTACAACTAGTCTTCAACGCCGCGGCAAGACTTATCACCGGCGTATCAAAATATTCCCATATCTCAGAGCACCTCAAAAATCTTCACTGGCTTAAATGTCCCGAAAGAATCCAGTTTAAGCTTTGCTGGATGGTTTTCAAATCAATTAACGGAATGGCTCCGGCTTATTTATCGGAATTGTGTATTCCTGAAGATTCCAATTCGCGACAGTCAACTCTTAGATCAGCAATGTCATCGGCTATCGGAAGGTTGAAAGAACCAAAGCGCACACCAGACACTAAGTTTGGAGAGCGCGCCTTCGGAGTGTCAGGTCCTAAAGCCTGGAATGGACTACCACATGATCTGAGAGTAATAAAAGACTCGACAGAGTTCAGAGCCAAACTCAAAACTCATTTTTTCAGAAAATCATATCCATAATCAAGATGTAACAAGCCCAATAGAACCAAGAAAACTTTTCAGACTCTCATTCCTTAAATTCATTAGAAGATTATCACCATTATCTGTTCTTCACTACGAAAAGTTAAAAATACCTCCGATATACTTTATCTTAAATTTGCCTTCATGCCCTAAAAAATAAAAAAAAAATAAAAAAAAAAAAATAAAAAATAAAAAAAAAATAAACAAAATAAAATAAAATAAAATAAAAAATAAAAATTTAAGTTATTCTAAATTTTAGGTTATTATGATATGGTGATTGTGTCCTGCCAGAAGTGACCTGCCAGGTAAGTATGTTGCTGTATATTTATATGAACTAAGAATTAATATTAAGTAGAAATTAAGATTTGTACAGCGCCCTTGAGGTGATTTTTCACAAAAACGGCGCTATACAAATTATCCAAATATTATTATTATTATGCGGATGCATGGCTTTGCGTTATGCATCCCGTTAAAAAAATAGACCGAGGAAGTCAAATGCATGGCTAAAGGCTTGAGGAAGGCTGCAACTGAAAAGCGTAGATTGTGACCAACCATTGTGAAAAAAACGTTTTGATCAGAAATTTGTCGCATTTTTTTCTATCTCTGCTATCTTTTAATTTATTTATAGGGTTCGTTTTTTTAGGGTGGGCACAACTTTTCAGCCTTTGTGGACTGCACGCCACTGTATAGTACCTGCGTATTTATAGTGTTACAATTTTGATAGCATGAAAGGTTTATTTTAATCTCATCACCTACCCATCCGCCACTTTTTATTAATATTATCAATTTCGTCTTATCTTACTAGTTGGCAAATTAAAATTCTACTCACAAATGATGTTATAGCAGTGTGCTAGCATAGACTGAATGTTGTGATGGTATCAGCGGCCTAGCTACATTTGACCACATAAGTGGTTGCATAAAAAAATCAAACTACCGTTCATTAGAACGCACTTATAGTCAACGACAGTCCAAATTAAAAATAATGTAAGGATTTTTTTTCAAAAATGTTTTTTTGCATTTTGCGACTAACTTGGTCAAAATATATGTTTTCCTGTAATTATCATGATGACATTTAATTGCTAAATGAATCCAGTTCAGCGACTATATTTCGACGGAAAATTGACCTTAAGCTCTCCATGACCTCTTCATTGTTATTTATAAATCTTTTTCGAAATAATTAAGCTTTTTGTTTCAGTTAACTTTAATCAATTTAATCAAAATTCCGTATTTAAAAAATAAAAATATTTTACAGTGAATAACGAACGAGAGTCCTAACTGCTCCTAACCGTCTAGAGCTAGTGAGATCATGGCATCCCCAATCGGGATATGTTGTGAGGTTGAAGGTAGTGGGGAGCAGAAGTAGATGGGGAAGAAGAAGGGTGAGAAGTACTTGGCTGTTAGGATTTGGCTACTAAACACGCGGCTAATTCCATTTAAAGAAACGTTTCATTTCTGAATGGTGGTTTATTCACCAGGGCGATACTTAGAGTATCTACCACTTGATTTTGATAAAAGAAAATTACGCAAACAACCCTAGTTTCTGCAGGTAACAAATATTTTGAATATGGTAAATGCGGCTGCAAAATCCATGCTCTGAGCTGCTGTGTAGCTTACGAGTATATTAAAACACATTTTATTTATTTATACTTAGTTTTAACAGATGTTCTCACTTACTTGGAAACAATCCAGTTATAAAAACACAGGATACTTCAAATATAAAATTACAAAAACTCAATCAATGATAAATAATACAAACAAAAGCAAGATACACAAAGAGAGATAAAAACGATACACAATATAATTACCTCAATCATCATTACATATTTTTTAGCAATAGCAGGACATTTTTTCGGAAACTGTACAAATCATCGACAAAAATGTCTATATTAAAAATGTCTATCCAATACAGTCGGCACATTTGAGTCGGAGGGCTGTAGTTGGCAATATTATTTCTGAATGTACTCAGTTGGAATGTGCTATGGCGTCTTAAAGCAATAAAAATTAGGTACATTTATTCAATACTGCTAAGACATACTGTACTATCGAGATGACCGTGAATTATTTTATGTAAACATATTAAATGAGTTATTTTCCTTCTATTTTTAAGTGAAGCAATGTTGAAGTATTCAAGGTGTGCGTCATATGATCTAAGACGGTAATGTAGACCACATTTAAAAAATAACTTTAACATAATAAAAGCATAGTAATAATTTTTTTGACAATGGGCAGTCGGCGTCGAACACCTGCTCATATGATGTTCGTCAAGCCACCGATGCGTGACAAAGAACTCAGAAGTAGAACAGTGACAAGCATCGGTGAATCAGAGATACCAGCTAATCAAAGATAGCCCTGCCATTATTATTGCCAACAATCACGGTAGATAGCAATTTTAATCTCGTGTGTGGCGACACAAGAAAACATTATTGCGTACGTCATAAAAGCATGTGATCTGACGAGATCATATCGTAGCCAGAAAGGCAAAAGGGCTGAAGCTTCATTTTTAAAAAGCTTACACCAGAACATTAGTTTTTTCACAACATAATTCATAAGTCTTCACAGTACTGGTTGGGTTTTGAAAAATAGAGTTAAGTAATGCTCTCACTGAAGTGACAAAAAGCTAAAAAAGTCCCAAATTTGTGTCTCTTGAGTCAAGCCTTCTCCCAAATGGTAAATATAGTTTGGATTGATAAAGGACCACAAAAGAATCCAACCTACCCATACCTGTATTTCAGCAGATATTATTCTATATTTGAAACGGGTGGATTTTTTTGAACTCATTTTTTTCTTGGCTAGTCAAGTTACATCCCGTGATTTTTTACGGATAACAACAAGTTTATGTAATAAGGAAGAAGAAAGCAAAGGGGAAGCAGAAGATTTGATGAGAAGAGGGGATGGTGAAGGTTTAGACTTCGGCACGATATGTTTGTATGCTTATCAGTGTGTATTATTTTGTGTTGTATTGCGCACATAAATACAGAATTGAATAAGTATTCTTAAGGTTGTTCTGCATACGGGCACGTGGAAAAGTCTAGTGCCTACATCAGATTACTACAATCTCAAAATTGTTAACAAGGTCAGGCGAGTTCAGACCGTTTTTCAAAATTTTATACCGTGGTACTTTATCGAAAATTATATATCATCGCGTGGAATGCCTGTAATGATTTGAAAAATATTATTTGGATTTATTGGGTATGCCATTTGGAGTATTAAGACTTAACTCAAAACAGATCAAAAAGCCACTAACGTCATCCTCTACCGATCGCCAAGCCAGTGCGGAGCAATTCGAAGGGATTAACTTTGACAAATATGTAATGCCATCTGACTAAAAAGTGTAAGTATGAAAAAAACTGGAATTATGAAAAAGAAAAAATTAAATATCGACTGTGTTTAGGTTGAAGACGTTATTCCACGTTGTTTGCAAATAAATCTAGGCCTAGTGGTTTGAACCGCTGTCACATTTTACATTGTCGCAAATCGATGATTAATTCAATTGTGATTTTTTTACCGCTACCACTTAAAATAATCGCCCCCGTTAACCACCCATTCTCGGCCCGTTTGTATTTGACCAAATTATGATCTGGTGTCAAGCATAACCGTTATGCGATCACTAAAGCATATGAGGGGAATAGAAGCAAAGACAGCAATATTTTTCATCCTGAATTATTTCTCAAAAAGTTGATAAGGAGTTTTGTACTTTTCATTCGTGAATATGTTGATACATTTAGGAGATTATTGTTTCAAACTGTTCCAGTCTAATGTGCAAAATATACACAAAAATCTCTGTTACTTAATAATAATCATTTAAAAGTTGACAATGCCATAAAACCGCTTTGGTAGATTGCTGCCTTTGCTTCTAATCCCCTCATATATTTCCTTGCAAAACGCCTTTGACCTAAACATAGTCGTTATGTAAAAGCTCAGCTGGGCGTAAAATAAATAAATAAAAAAGGACAGTTAAAAAGTTGATGCGCGCTTTTTTCCCCACAAATTTTACTCTGTAAAGATGTATCATAAATTACGTTCATTTTTACAGCATTCCACGCTAAATTAAAATAATAATTACTCATTGTACTTACTTGGCGAACTTCGACATACATGTATAAAGCTCACTAGAACCATGACAACCAAAACTGCCACAATCCAAAACTCTAGCGAACCCGTCGACATCATCAATAGAGTCCATGAAATTCCTCTTAAAATTAACACGTAACTTGTTCAAATTTGATTGAAAATACAACACCATTCACATAAGAAACTGCAGTTTGACTGCCTTGTTCATTTGAATGCACTCAGTACTTAATTTCGTACATTTAAATAATATTTTTCGTCCTATCACACAGGTTTCACGGAGACCTGAAGTTTAATGAGGGCAAGCTGCGACAAAATAATATCATATGGTGAAAAAGGTCATACTCACTTCGTCTTGAATTGATAAAAAATAAATAATTAATAGATACACAAGTAATCACCGCAATCAGATGCGAGGGAAGAATTGCCATACCACTTCAATTCTTATCTAGATGGTTTAAAAACATTTATTTATCAAATAGTTGAATATTGATTGCTACAAGAGATTGCTGGATTTATACACGGTGAAAAATGTCATCGAAAATCATCTGCAGCACACGGAGAACCAAAATAAATGCAAGCTTTTTCCATTCGATAAGTTTTATTAAAAAAAAAATCGGCAGCTTTAGGGTTAAGAAAATATTAACACCTGGTCTACGCTTCGAAGCATTTAAAAACAATAAGCAATAGGTATTAACCCCTCAGTAACCGAATATTTTGAATTCTACCTTAACTAATTAAGTTAATTTCGTCGGCCTCCGTGGTCGAGTGTTAAGATGCTTGACTACGAATCCAGAGGTCACGGGTTCAAACCCAGGGTGCGGAAATTAGTTTAAAGTGTTTTTTCACATTTAATTCATATAAAATAATAAATATTATTTTCCGCACACCTCAGAGTAGTAGATACTCTTAAAATCACCCTAGTGAAAGACCACCATTCAGAATCGAAACGTTGCTTGAAATGGCTTTAGCCTTAGAGTATATAGAGTGGTGTCTATCCAAGGCAGTGTAGTCAGTTTGTGATGATTTTTGCCGGACTCGGCGGACCTGGGCGTGGCTAAGACTAAGGCTAGGGTATTTATACATTTATTCATATCACACATCGATATAATGTTTTTGTTTATTCGTATGACCACTTTTTCACAGTATTGTCATCAACAAAATATAGCATATAATCTAAAAAACCGTTTAGTTGTGTCAAGTTTAGTGGCGTAATAATGAATGTGGGCCGAGTCCCGCAGTGACCCAGGAGCGCAAGATCATCGTGACAGTACATAGAAGCGGTATGTTATATTTGCTGTCTCTTTCTTTCTCATAGTGTACGACGTAAAAACCCGGAGAAAGTGATTTATCGCAAGTTTGTATAGGTTGAGTAAAAATAATTAGCTCTCTCTCCATAAATTGTTACTCCAAGGCTTTATCCGTGTTTGGTGACCAGATCTGAATAGCCAGGCACTTTCCAACCTTCTTCTTCCCCATCTCTTTCCCTTTCCCACTACCTTCAGCCTCAGAAAATTCCCCGATTGGGGATGCTATTAATCTCACTGGCTCTAGACGCTTGGGAGAAGTTGAGACTCTTGTGCAGTATTAACTATAAAAAATATTACAATAATAAAACTATATTATTTTTACACAATAAAAACAACCTTTGTATCAACACTTCAACTGTTGAATTGGACTGGCACTCTTGCTGTTGAATCGAATCGCTTCGGATATCGATATTTTTTGCATCAGCGAAACTGTATTTAAACGGCAAGTTTTATTGCTGCTTGCTTAACTTGTATTTACTATATATCTATTCTGTTTAGTTATAAAATCTTGTCTTATATTGTATATTATGTGCAGTTTTTTATTTACTCCATACAATTTTTTTTTTACATATCTTTAATAACGCTTTAAAATTTTATTTTGTAATGTTATTAAAATGAATAAAGAAATTGAAATTGAAAAAGAAAATTGAAAATGTTATGTTTTTATCGATTTGATTACATCTGCCAGCATATTCAGGCATTTAGGATGATCATACAATTTGAATGGCCTGGGAATGATCTCAAGTGATGTATTTTATATTATAATCCATTTATTAAATAAGGAAAATGACGACATTTTTGCTGAATTATTTTTCATTTGCCGGCGCATCGGGTGTTTTGGAGGCCCCGATCCCGATATGAAATCGACCATGAGATAAACAAATCCCATTACATTAAATAATTACACTTGAGATTAGTGCGGCTATCAGACATTATTCGTACCCTCAACATTTTACTACTCGTATTTTACTTTTGTTAACATTTTCAAAAAAAACTTTTGTTTTTTATTCCGGCACCTAAATTAATAATTTTACTCGATTTGAGTATAAGCCGACTTATAATTGACTTTAACTGTGCTTAGGGAGCAGATCTGAATAGCCCGGTTTTCTTTCTATTTCTTTAACCTCTCAATTCACGTGAAATTAGGGATGCCATAGTCCCGCTGTAATAAAATTCTTCAGTCTTTCTTAAAGTCTTCAGCAGCTCGTTGCATTTTTGAAAAAAAGTTAACTCAGGTATCTCAATGCTCTCACAGAGTTACTTGAAGCGACAAAAAGCTAAAAAAGTCCCAAACTTGTGTCGCTTGAGTCAAGCCTTCTTCCCCAAATGGGAAATATATTTTAGATGACTGAAAGGCCACAAAAGTCTTCAGAATCAAACGAGAGTCAAGGCATTCGAACTGATCAAAACTGCATATTTAACTCATTTTTGACCAAAGTGTCGCTTAAGCCCTTTTGCCTTTCCAGCGAGGATATATGTAACTGGTAACCAGCTGAGAGTAGGTATAGCTAAAGCGAGATTTTTCAATTCCATTTATTAATGAATCATTGTAGTTAAATAAATAAATAATTAACATAGCATTTAATTTAGAAACATTATTTTGTACAAAACAGGCGCCCGTGCCTGTTTAAATGCACGAAGTATTGCCATCGCGTAAACAATGCTGTTATTTAGATAAGCTACGAGCTTTGCCATAAAGTTTTATTATTTTTCCGGGAGAGGGCGCAAACTTTTGTAAATTTAATGTGTTTGGATGATATGAAAATAAAGTGAAATTTTAGATCAAGGAACTCTAAAAACCATATCTTAGATTAAAAATATGCAGAAAAAATGTGCGAAAATCAAAATCATGTATACATATTTCATACGTATTTATCAATATTCCTAACGACTTTTCTAAGGTTAAACAAAATTTCAATAATTAATATCATCACACTCAACTTTTTTAAAATGGTCATTTTAACTCATCTGGAGATCTCGGGGATTCCCTTAGGTCCTACGCCATATTTGGGGATGCTGTGCAGGGTAAGAGACCTGTATTGTGGAAGGAAAGAAGAATAACGAAATTTCGCAAATGATTTCCAGCATACGAAAGACCCGTTCCTGTTAGATTGTGCTATATCGGTGCCGAAGGAATCATTGACCAGGCAGCACAAAATAAGGTTTTAAAAAGTCAAGTAAACGTATGTTTGCACTGTTGCAAATAGTTTATAGACTATGTTTAATACTATACAACATGCGAAAAATAACTTACTGTCTAAAAAATCCATTATTCCGTACAGGCACCGGCAACAGAGGAAGAGAAAGCCAAGGGAAACCACGAAAAAGGCCACGCTTAATATTAATACTCCTACTAAGACTTCCATTTTCAATCGCACCACTCACGATATTATATTATTCAATTGTTTCACATTTCTACCGATTCGTCACTGAGGTTATTCAAAATTTCAGTAACCGTTCTCAAGATACGGAATTACTACGAAACTAGTTGATTTTGAGACCAATGTTCACGAACCGTTTGGTTTTTGAGAGTTAGGCTCACACAACTAATAACTCTCGAGTTTATCTTCACGAAACTGATGGTTTTCGACTAGAAAGTTAACGAAAATAATGTTTCTCAGTCAAAAAAATGATTTCAAACGTTTTGGTTTACGAAACTGATGAAAATTAAGGTTTTAATTTCAGAAACACAATATTAGATCCACAAACATTGAATACGTAAGAGTCGCATTGATATCAGCTCACAGTCTAACAAAAGAAATATCCTAGAATTAGTTTTTTCTTTAAATAATCATAACAAAATGATCCGTCAATCGATAAATCAAAAGACATTACTGTCAACAACTAATCGAGCAAAAAGTATTTTCGAGATAAGAATATTAACACCTCGATAAAAAATCACAGCACTGATTCATTTGAGTTGCTTTGAAAAAGACAATAGCATTCTCACAATGTAATGTCAAATATTTTGCTTTGTTCTGTGCTCCAGAGACTAGCTTATTTTGTGAATTTTAGAGATATCTCCCATTCACGAATATTTTTTGTTCAAGTCTTAGTAGCATTGAGTCAAAACCACCGATATAAAAGCAGAGATACCGGCAGCCAAGATGGCCGCTTCTAATTTAATTTCTCATCAAGTGGATTTGACATGTCAGCTAAATAAACTAATTAAATTACAGAAAAAGAATATATTTGCCAAAATATTTCATAAGTTTTTGGTGTTAACAGAAGTGTGTACCTTTTGATAATTTTTAATTACAACACGGCACACAGCACCAACTCTATGAATTTTAGAAAAACAGTGCTAGTACATGGCTTGTTCAAAAGAAAAGGTGAATTTTGAATTTTCGCGGGCTGTGTACATTCGATTTTCGTTTTTTTTTGTTATGTTGGTACACATATGTTTATCATATGTTAGCATTATCAGCCATTTTGGATTAGTGGTTTTTTTTTGACAACTGGAAAGGTTAGTCACGTTTTTGTGTGTTCTTCGATTTTTTACTTTTGAAAAAAATGGATCAAAGTATGTTTTAAATTTTGCGTTGAAAATGGAATAAAGTGCTCCAACGCACTTAAAATGTTAACTGTGGCATTCGGCGATATGTTATTCCATTTTCAACGTAAAATTCAATACGTACTTTGATCCATATTTTTCATAAGTGAAAAATCGAAGAATACACAAAAACGTGACCAACCTTTCCAGTTGTCAAAAACAAACCACTAATCCAAAATGGCTGATAATGCTAACATATTATAAGCATATGTGTACCAACATAACAACAACAAAAAATCGATAATCGAATGTACACAGCCCGCGAAAATTCAAAATTGCCTTTTTCTTTTAAACAGGCCTCGTATATTCAAAGTTTTTTAGTAAAAACAAAAAGTACCTCGATTGAATCGAAACCCGAACCCGTATTTAGTTGAAAGCAGATTTTAGTGGCAGTTTAAAATTCGAACAGGATGTGTATTAATCTGCCGCTAGAGGCGCTGCAAGTATGCTGGCATTTAACACAGGCGGTATTGATTAAACTATAGGTGAAAAGTTTAAATTTTAGTCTGAAGTTCCAATAATGAAGCAAAGCTTTGATGAATTTGAAACGGTGTTTGAAATGAAGCTGCAAATCTCCGGGTAGGTCGTAGGCAAAATATTTGACTATTGTACATCCTGTTAAAACTGACGATTCTCCGGATAATAAGGAGACAAAAGACTGTAGAGGCCCTACAATAAAATCAAACATTTTGAAGCGGTCACAATCTACTTACCCCACAGTGCGCCTTACCGAGTGCGCATTGAAGTAATTTATTCAACGGACTGTCGCTTAGTCACTTTAGTAAGCTGCGCGGATAGACTGCCGTAGGAACTGATCAAATTTCGAGTTTAAAATGTAGCGAAAAATACGCTCATTTCGCACAGTGGGAATCATCAACATTTCTGCGAATTTCAATTATTTTTATGTCTAAAGAATTCATTTGGATGGAGGCATATTTTTAACGACTTTAAACGACTAACGCTTTGAACTGGCAGATGCCCTGATGATTAGTTTTTCTATTTGACTTTTATGGAGTGCCATTCTACGACCATAAATATCCATCGTTTTAAGAACAGAAAAATCATTTAAATTTTGCAGAGGCATAACTTTTGACAATGCCGTATTAAGGATAATTCCCAATAAACTATTCTCGTTAGATACGTAATCATGAATCAATAACTGATAAAAAGGTTCATTAATTCCTCAGAAGGTTCCCATGGTTACCTTTGACGATTAGATTAACCAGTTGTTGGGCGGTGTTTTATTTTTATTTTTTATAGTGAATACCGCACAAGAGTCCCTACGGCTCCCAACCGTCTAGAGCCAGTGGGACTATGGCATCCCTAATTGGGATATGTTGTGAGGTTGAACGTAGTGGGGAGGGAAAGGAGATGTGGAAGAGGGAGGTTGGGAAGCACCTGGATATTCAGATCTGGTCACAATCGACTAAAACCATTTCAATCAAGCGAAGTTTGGATTCTGAATGGTGGTCTTTCACCAGGACGATACTTATATAATGATACGATAAATATATTTAATATTATTTTATATGATTTAAATGTGTTATGAAACACGTTAATCAAATAAACGTTATTTACGCACGCCGGGTTTGAACCCGCGACTTTTAGGCTTGGTGCACACATCAGGGTTCTTTCCACTGCGGTTCCGCAATTGCCTAACCTAACCCAACCTAATCTAACGTATCCTGAAATATACAGAGCCTTAGAAGTAAAATTATTATCATATCGTTTTTAAGCGTACCTGTTTCAATGAATTTATTTGTATGAAATATTTTATGAAGTCCTTTTCCCGTACCTGAACGTAAAAATCAAACGTAGATCCGAAGGGGGGTGACGTATTACCCCATTTGATGTTGCTTATAAAAGCGTTTTCACTAAATAAGCTAAGGTAATTTGTTTTTAGTAATACTTGAAGAGAAACATAATATTTACCGAAGATATAGATAGATACCTGCGTGCGCAAATAAATTTTATGCAATTAATATGTGTCATAACACATTTAATTGATATAAAAATAGTACATTTGCAGCACGTTCCAGAGTGGTAGATACTTTGTATCGCCCTGGTGAAAGACCACCATTCAGAATTGAAACGTTGTTTGAAATGGCTTTAGCAGTGTTTGGTAACCAGATCTGAAGAGCGAGGTACTTCCCAACCTTCTCCTTCCTCATCTCCTTCCTCTCCCCACTACCTTCAGCCGCACAACATATCCATATTAGGGGATGCCATAGTCTTACTGGCTCTAGATGGTTGAGACTCTTGTGCGGTATTCACACAAAAAAAAAATATATAAAAATACAACTATAAAATATACTATGAAAATATCGCACAAAACTCTTGTTTGAAATCCCCTTCAGAACGGGAGTATTAATTATAATAAAATTCGTAAATCAACTCATGAGAAATCCGTCGCATATCGCTGACTGAATCGTGCAACAATAAATTAGGCCTAACAATGATCATCCATTAATCGCTTTTTTTATTCGTCACAATAAAATAGTACGATTTAAAATTATCGTTCGTTTTTTTTAATGTCTATCAGTATTTGATTATAAATATTCCGATATTATTTGAAATTAACGTTTCCAAATAACATTTTTATTTACATCAAATTTCCGTACAGCACTTTTTGAATAATAACAATACGCCAGCTAGTTTCGGAAACAGCTTTGTATATACTTGTATGTCAGCTCAGTATAATAACTGGCAACCGCAGTCCTTATTTTTGGGTGTTACGCTAATGAAGGCACAGTTGTGTCTAAAAATAGATGACATTGTCACCAATACAGAATAACTACTAAAGAGAGAGAGCTAAATATTTTTTACCCAACCTATACAAATTGAGGAAATATCATTTTTCCGAGTTTTACGTCGTATACCGTGAGAGAGAAAGAGAAAGAGATAAGACCAGTTTTCACATAATATAACACCACTTTTTGGGTATGGAAGCCTGTTTTCCGTCTCCCGCGTCTACGGTGACTCCGAACACTACGTTTTCTTATGCGACATAACAGGACATACCTAACTCAACGGTTTTTGATGTTAAATCCTATATTTTTGTTGACAAAAATACTGTGAAAAAGTGGTCATACAAATAAACAAAACATTATGTCGACATGTACTATGAATGGATGTATAAATACCCTAACCTTAGTCCTAGCCATAGCCACGCCCGAGTCAGGAAAAAATCAACAATCCTGACTACACAAGCTATCCCTCCTGGTATACTCGTATTATTGCTCGGAGTTATCATCGGTGTAGTAAAACAACTGACAACTTTCGTTGTTCTGTTGATGAAGGCACGGTTGTGTTTAAAATTAGTTGGTTAGTTTTCATCAGTGCAGAACAACAAACAGACAACTGTTACCTTAGATGAATTAAATAATGTAGATACGTTGCACTAAACCGAGTCCGCGAGACATACCTGAGTATTACTGCGTTTAGTATCACACAAACATTCGTTCGACAGACAAACTGTCACCAGCTGTCGCTGTAGGCTCCTTTCTAAGAAAAAATGCCTTGACAGGTGTAAAAATCGTTCGGGAGCAAAAAACATATCTCATGGAGTTTCTTTCCATTCATAATTTCCCACAAATCACTTATTATTTCAACAAATACAATTATTCACAAGGTATAAATACAATGAGCTACTCGAAAACGGTAGAAAAAGCTACTCAACCACGGCTAGTGGCGCAATACCCGATTATAACAGTAGCGTGGGACGTTCATATAGCTATCTCATCCGTACACACATATTTTTTGAATGGCTATCCTTTTCATAAGCGGGTGAAACGTAAAACAAGACGGTACTAGTTGTGCTACATTTTTCGTAAGATTTTTATGAATATGACGTATCTTGTATTTTATGTCCATGACTGTTGCACTGGTAATGACAAAACTAGCTGTAATATTTTTAAGATATTAAAAGTGCATGTTTTTCTTGTTAATATTGTTATCATTAAAATACGATTTTTCACTTGTAACCGGTGGTCAAACAAATTACAATCAAACACACTGATACAAGATGGATAGCAATAATCAATAATTAATAATAATGATTGCTTACGGCCGAGTCCATATCCCAGATGATAGGCACACCTCAGGCACGAACATGTGAACGAAATAACCACTATCGTAAGAACAATGTAATAGAGTACCATCGCCATCGTGGTCACTCCGTCTGAACACAACTTTAGTATTGTTGAGGTCAAAAATTCGGAAAATGTGCGCGATGCTTCTTGGTAAATTTCCCCCTACTATTTCCAGCATTTTACGTAAGCATATTTGTGATATATTGTCGCCAATCAATGACGAATTCAGAGTCGAATCTAGAATCTAAACAATTTCTGAACCTTCTGACTCCTAACTTTTTTCGTTTCAATGAGAAATACCAATGAAAATATAATGACATTAAAAATAATTCCTTTATCTACCTGTATATATTTATGTATTTATTTATAAATTGACGGACTAAAGTCCAATTACAAAAAATATATATAAAACACAAAATGGAAAAAAGATCAACAGAGAAGGAACAGCATATACATAAAAATAAATGAAGCGATGACAAAAATAAGGCAAAATAAACATAAAAGAGAAGATTCAAGCCATGGTCTAATCAACGTTTTGGTAGAGTCGTAAAGAATGACAAAAATCATTTAGACTGCTACCAAAAATTTCAAGACTATGGCTTGAGTTAACAAGTCTTGACATTCTGGACATTGGATAATTATACCCATAATTAGTATTGTGATGATTGAGGAACAGCAATTCATTGTTTCTGAGTCTACGTTAAGGAATATTGAACTGGATAAGTTGCAACAGAGAAGGTGAGTCAATAAAACAATTAATGATTTTGTAAATGAAAATTAAATCAAAGTCTTTCCTGCGCTTTCCTAATGAAGACATTTTCAATAATTGTTCAATTTCATCACATGAATAATCGCCTCTTTCTCGCCCTAATCTCCATGCAATACCGCGTAAGAAGCGATGTTGTACGGATTCAATATGATGAATATGAACGGTATAGAAAGGGGACCAAATTACACTAGCATATACTATATGGGGGCGAACTAATGAGCAGTAAAGGGTTTTTAGGTCTTTATATTCTTAAAGTCACATGCAATTCTATTGATGAAGTATAATGAAGTATATTATATATAACAATGAGCATCGATTCTACGAACACATGAAAGTTGTATTGTACTCGTATAAGGCTATATTTCGGATAGGAAAATCCACAAAAACGTCTAGTAGGGAGGTATACAACTAAAAGATCATTCCAAATTACGCATAATACGTTCACGATGTATACACTCGTAGATTGATATCCAATCCGTTGACGGCATCTAGCTGTTATTTCCAACGGCTGGTTATATTTTGATACGGTGCTATTATGTACTACATTGAGCTCTTGCTCATCCCATTTTATTTTTATTTTTCCTCTCTAAAATAAAATAAATTTATTTCTGGGATCACTAGTCCCTCTCTGTTTTATTTCCAATGTATACAATGATAATAATATATCCCATAAGGATATAATTCTTTGAGTTGACGCGGAAACCATCGCGACAAGAGGCCAATTGTCAACCAGGTGATAAGATAAGAGATTAGATTGGAAATCTGTATTTTTCCCAGCGCGTCAGCATGAATTTCGTAATAATAATAAAATCATAAGAAATAATATGTTCAATCGAAATATTTGGCAGTTGTTATACCCTATTAGGTTTACAGATACCTTATTTTTTTTTAATGGTATGCACCTTTTTTTCTTAATACTACACTTTGAGGAATATTATTAGGTGTACAACTTTGCTCCCCGTTTTATCCAAAATTTGAGGCTTTATTGTAGAAAACTGGCTGTATATTTATGATTCAAAGTATTGTTCATTACTGGCCACTACTTTCTCCCATCTTTCGGGTAGCGTACAAATCCCACGTTGGAACTGGTAATCTTTTAAAGCGATCCACAAATCGATCTAATTTTTTTACTTCTTCACAAGACCGGAAGTGATGATCAGCCAGGTCGTGTGCCATTGATCGAAACAAGTAACAGGCAGAGGAAGCAACGTCTGGAAAATACGGCGGGTGGGGTAGGACTTCCCATTTCAATGTTCCCAAGTATGTCTTGACCACTTTCGCAACATGGGGTCGAGCATTTTAAATTAATACCTCCCGCAAATGCCGAGAATTAGGCTCGTAAACTGTCATTTCAATCGAGAATAACTTTATGATGCAGACACAAATCGACTAACTATGGGGTTGTGTTGACAGATGGTGCCTTAGTTTATTGCATGACGTCCACGATATATAATTTATTTTTATCTATAGGAAAACAGCGGAATCAAAGTTGTTCATCTAATATTTTCGTACTAAGAGTTAAAAAAAACCTTCAGCGTATTTTTACAGCTAACAAAAATAAAAGATCATTGTTGCCAAAAACAGTTTGGAGATTAAAATCAGTTTTTTTCAACACTTTTAAGTAGGTTATCAAAGACGCAATACTTGAAATACTTATAGTTTTAATACATTAATGTACATCCTTGTTCGATTAAGAGATTATGAAAAAATAACGCATATCGTCTCTGGAAAGGCAAAAGAGCTTAAGCAACACTTTGGTCAAAATGAGTTAAACGTGCAGTTTACATCGAATTATCTGACTCTTGTTTGATTCTGAAGACTTTTATGGCCCTTCGGCAATCTAAAATATATTTTCCATTTGTGAATAGGCTTGACTCAAGCGACACAAGTTTGGGACTTTTTTAAACTTTGTGTCGCTTCAAGTAACTCAGTGAGAGCATTGAGTTAACGTTTTTTTTAATTCATCTAGGTTCTGAAGAATTATGAATAATATTGCAAAAGAAAAAAAAAGTGCTCTGGCGTAAACTTCCAAACGTTCAATATAATTATCGGTCAATTAAAAAAACGTGTGTTTATCTGAATGCAGTTGATATTTTTTTTCTGATTAATTTACTGTGTGGACCTTCGTTGAAGATTTATATTATTTTATTTATTTATTTATTCTTGCTAAAATATTTAAAAAAATGCATGGGTTTGGTCCATGTCTGTCTCACTGGGATATTCTTGTGTCGATACAGACGTAGTGTACATAAATTATACAATATTAAATGTAAATATTAATAAAGATAAAATAAAAATAAAAAAAGGAGAAAAAAGAAAATAAATGAATGATGAAATTAGATGAAAATTAGAACAAAGTTATTACATGGAGGTTGCATTTTATAGATATTATTTAGGTTGTGCACAATAATAAAAAGGAAAAAGAAATAAAAGGGAAAAGAAGAGAAAGATGAAATTAAATAAATATTAGAATAAAGTTATTACGTATAAAACAGTAGGAATGTACATCAACCTTGTAGCAATCTTAATTTTATTTATTTAATAATCTGAAAAGCGTTCCAAAAGTCAAAAAGCTTTGTGCAAATATTAACAGATGTCGCTAAAATACAGAATACTTTCTTGCGTTTTATATTATTTTAATATTTTTTAATGTTTTTTCTACTGCAGTGTTTGAAATTTCAGATGTTGAAATTGGACACCGACACAATAAAACTGCTGTCGGATTCTTGAAACAATTTGATCCATTTTAGATTTTTTGATATCTTGTTTTTTGTTAATGCATGTAGGTATTTTATACATTGAAATAGGTTTTTGAGGTGAGGCCTATGAGGTCATTGAAGGTGATTTGTCACAAAAATGGCACTATACAAATGATCTAAATATTATTATTAATAACTAATTACAGTACTAAGGCTAGAGCCTAGATAGGTACATATAATTATTTAATAAAGGTTTTTTTATTCTTCAGAAATTCTCAAAATTTTAATAAATCTATTTAGGTTGTGAAAATAATGCAAAGGTTACATAAATAAAAAATGTATTTAAGTATCATTTTTATTATGTAGAATATCACATAAGAAATAATTGACAACAGTTGAAATCAACATTTCGTTTCCATAATTTGATTTATTTCTACAACAAGAAAACGCATCAGCATAAAAAATATATTTCTTACAAAAATACGTATAATTCTGAAAATTGAAGCTTTTCGTTTAAAAATGTAATTAATTTATTTCTTATTTCAACGGAAATAAGTACAATTTTCAAATTGAAACAGCGACTACATAAGGCAAGTACGTGTTTAAAACGCGTGATTTAATAAAAATAACATTAGTGTATAATTCACAGATAAAAAATGTTATATAAAAATAAAATAAAGTTAGAATACTTTCATCAAAAATACAATTATTTGTTCATTTACTTATAAATTAAGTACTTAATTAATCCTATTTGTTTTACCATAAGTAGTCAAAAGCACAATGGGCCTCATCGAAGGCCAACTTAAGTTTAAAAATACATAGTGTAAAATATTTACAGGGCTTAGAATAAGCGAAGCTCAGAGCAAACAACCAATCGGAATTTATCCATTACTGTTTTTTTTCCAAAATGGTCGTTATTCATGATCTAAAGACGATATTATTTTAATAGAACGTTTAAATGCTGGTCCGAAAGTTAGGACCAGCATTTAGTAGAGAACATTATTTTATTTATTCAATCAAAATTCGTTGTTTAAAATGATTTAAATATTACATGTTTGTATAAAGCAATCACTTTGTGGTCTGTCTCTTTCAGTTTATATTATCTTACTTTCTCTCTGTTCTGCTGTCATAATTTAAATGCTTTTTTTCTCATTGTTTTGTTATTTTATTTTATATTTTGTTCTCCCTCTGTATGTATATATAACCGCACACTTTGTATTTTTTTTTGTTTAGTTTAATGTTGTTCCCTGATGATGTTTAGGCTAACCGGTTGGTCATAAAAAATTTAAATAATATCCATGGTCTTATACAACGTTATTTTTTAATTTATTTTTTAATTTATTTTGATTAAAATACTGTCCCAGGGTTGGAGTTTCAATGCCAATGACAAATTCAACATCTTATGCCAGCACAGCCCTTGCAAGATTTTCGGTAAAAATCTATCTCCATAACCAAGGATAATTCAAGTGCAATATCAATGCTGCCATGTATGACGATGCGACGTAGAATATCTTTTAGGCCATATTCTGATTTATTTTAAATTTCAAAATGTTTCAACATTCAAGGTGCTAGGCTGAACACAGATATGAAAGGGCTCTAGATGTAAATGAAAAAGTTGAGTGTTTCTCTGAGCTTCCATACTCCACCGTCATCACTAAATAAAACATTTAAATCACAGAGCGAATACCCTCCCGACAACCATGGCCAAGACCATGGCACCAACCGTCGCCGGCATGCCCGAAAGCGGACGCGCAGAAGAGGAAGTGGCCTTGAAGTAGTCCAACGGCCACCAGTGCGTGATGCTGATGACCGGCTGGTGGTTCATCTTGTCGAGGTTGCCCGGGCTTTGGTCGGCGTCGGTGGGGATGAAGTCGCCGCAGGTGGGGAAGTTCTTTGGTACGGGGGGGAAGTCGGAGTGTTCTCCCACTTTGAAGATCAAAGCCATTCCGATCTCGGCGTGGAACTCGATGTGGCAGTGGTAAAGCCAGTAACCTGGAAGAACGCAAACAGTTATTGGCTTGGTTTAAAAGCACTGTGCACTGTGGTCACATCATAGGGAGTTACTTATACAAGATTACCCTCATGATAATCCAGTGGAAGATTGGTGGAAAACGTAGTACTGGAAGTCGCCGCATCACATAAATTTCAAACCTGCGTGATTGGTCCGAGTTCAGTTTCAGCGGTACAAACTTTAATAATAACTATTTAAATTATTGAAATAATATTAAAAATAACGATCGCGACCGAGACTCGAACTATCCGGGAGTAACGTTTTTGCCAATTGAGCCACTGAGACCTTAAAAGAAATTGGCATTTTTAATCGATCTCATTCTTCATTAAAAAAATATTAATATTATTTTTTCCATTTTTCTTCTGATTTCGCTGTCATCTTATTTATTTATTTATAAATTAGCAGACTAAAGTCCAATTACAAAAAAGACATTTAAAACACGAAATGGAAAAAAGAGCAACGAGAAGGAATAGCATATACATAATAATAAATGAAGCGATGACAAAAATAGGGCAAAATAAACATAAGAAAGAACATTCAAGCCATGGTCTAGTCAAAGTTTTGGTAGAGTCGTAAAGAATGACAAAAATCATTTAGACTGCTACCAAAAATGTCAAGACCATGGATTGAGTTAACAAGTCTTGACATTATGAACATTGGAGAATTATACCCATAGTTTTTATTGTGATGACTGAAATTTAAATAAGAAACAAATAAAATTTATTATTAAAAATGCCGGTTTCTTATAAGATACCGGTGGGTCAATTGGCAGACGCGTTACTCCCGGATGGAGTAGAGGTTCCGAGTTCGAGTCTCGGTCGCGACTGTTGTTTTTTCTGTTTCATATTTACGTTGAAGATTATTGATATTATTTCAATCAAGAAAAATATCAGGTTAAACTTCTGGAAGGAAGGCACCAGAAGAAAGTTTAAGACTTTGGGAGGTACCCCTATATTAGTGAAGCGATTAAAGGTTGTATGGATAAGAAAGCGCCTCACGAATGCTTTCTGTGTATTTAATCTGACTGATACGTGTGAATACTTCTATCCTACCACACCATGCTCATGGTAATGCGCAAAAAATCACGTGAGTGAAAGCCGCAAGTGAGTCTCAACTCTTCTTTCGCATCCGATTAGAAGTATATAGTAACAGTTAATAATTACAGCATAAGTTACAACAGGGGTATTTTTTATACGAAGAACTTACCGGGGTTATCAGCATACCAACGGATGATGGTATAACCGCCGTCGGGAACAGTGACAGTGTCCTTGAGGGGAGCTCCATTCAGTTTGCGGTGGATCTTCCCCTCGGCATCCAGCTGCTTGACATCCTCTACGGAGATGTTCTTGGCGATACGCTCCATGGCCACTACGCGGAAAGCGTAGCCGTGGAGATGGAAGGGATGGTTGGCGTCGAAAGCGTTTCCTTAGGAGCACACATATTTCGATTCATTATTTTTTTAAAGGTATTTTATCGTTTAGCAAAGTTTGGTTAGATGTCTATTTTGTTGTGATCTAGGATGACACCGGTTGGATAATCCCAGCTTCACACTCTCGACAGGATAATTCGAGAGGACCTGAGCGCGAGAGGAGTGTAGTATGGTTGCCTTACCTCTCCGTTTCTCGCGTTACCTCGTCCCACTTTGTAATTAGTTCCGTGACGGTTTTATGTGCCATCGGAGCGTGGCAACCATCATAGTGGAGGATCTAATGCCGTGTAAAGGATACTATCAACAGTCAAACATGGGACTACATAACCAATAATGGTTCAAACAAAACTACATCATCCGCCAATGAAGAAAATATCACTGAGTTTGGGTCACCTTATTCTGAAAGAATTTTTGCACAAAGTAGAGTGTTGGATTTTAAATGCGACAACTTGCTAGGTTCTTACATTTTGCTTATTATCCATATTCTATCCATCCCGCCATTTTGTTCTCTGATTGTCAAATGTGAACAGCCATAAACACACTGGCGACAGTGTCGCTATCAACCGGCAAAAAAACACACAACCCGGCACCTCACGAGACGGCCGGTATATAGTATATACACTCTAATTCACCTTTAATCGTTCGTCGCAGTAAGCCGTCTTCAAGGACATCGTCTCGTCCCCATTCGCCTGCCATCGCTCGTCGCAGCCAGCCGTTTCATTCAAGACACATCAGGTGAGCAAATTGGCTTAAATCCTCATTTTATCCAAAATATACAATCGAATCTTTCATCAAGTAGCATTCGTTTTACAGTCCACTCTAATTTCACAATTCGTCCGAAGCTGAAACGCATTCGGCGTTTATCGCAGTTTCCGGATCGAACATAGAGCATCGCATGCACAGAGAAAGTATCTCAACTTACTTTCATAGAACCAAACGTTAGAACAGACGTAAAAAAGCAATCCTGTATGGGGGGCATTTCAAGAGGATGGCAATAATAAAACCAACATGGTAATTACCTTCATCGACCATAACGAGTTCCACAACAGAATTCAACGGGATATTGACCACATGGGTGCACTCGCAGTAGTCCTCCTTGCAGCCCTCCACAGTGGACTCGTTGCAGAACATCTTCTCTGCGTCGATGCCATTCCTTCCAGAGAGAAGGGGGAACGGTTGGAACTTCATGCTGATGTGGTTCAGCTGCGGGGTGAAGAGGCGAGTTCTGTTTTTGACGACTGGAAAGAAAGAAGGTAAGACTTAAAGATGGAAAAATATGTTAAAAAAATACCTATCAAACCGAAAACAGAAGGTTACAGATGTGTCCAAATCAGCTACCACTAGTCTGAAACCCTCATTTGCCTGAAAAAAGCTCTTTTGGATTGCAATTTTTAGAACATAGACGTCAGGTATGAATGCCGTATTTGTTCTCTCAGTATTTCAATGAAGGTTCTTAAAATAACTAGTGTTATTAGTCCTTGCAGCATCAGTAAGAAATCAATAGACAAGACCAACGCCCGCAGAAGATTTTTTAATACGGTTGACAATTTTCTCATGAAAGTAGGTTGTTTTTACGATTTAATTTTTTGCTCAATAACTCGGTATGATTTTGATTTGCGAGCTATTGTATTTTAGATCTCTTGCAACGGTTCACTCCTTCGTTAATTTATAAATGTCTTCACAGCATCCACAAAGATAAAAATAAGCCATTAAAAATAAGGATTTCCTAGGGCCTCGTGTGTGAAGTTGATACAAAGAAATCCAAAATAACGGGTGACGATAAATATTACTATCCTCGAACGAAATTATAAAAAAACTAAGAAAATCAACTCTTTTTTTTTCTTAATGGTGACGAAGATTGAAGAAATCATTAAAACAACAGTGACATTCAATTAAATAAAAGTGAACTCACCTTGGTTGAATCCGTAATGCGGATACTTGTGATAATGCCAATTGTCTTTAGCGTAAAAGTCGTAGGAGATGTAGTACTGAATGTCTGCGTCTGGTCGGAGGCTTAGGTCGTCTGCATCCAGTGCTGTTAGTTCGGGGATACTCAGTGTTTCATTATGGCCTGTTCCTGTGTTTAGTGCGTTTACTTGCTGCAAGAAGAAAATATTGATAAAATACATTTAAAATTTCAATTATGAGCATCACTATAAAACTTTCAATACAAATAATATTGTATAATGATGGGTTGTGTAGAAAATTCGTTATCACAAGAAGGAAATAGAATTGGCTTTTAGATCATGATTTATCAAGTAAAAGACAATTTTTTTTTAAAATAATTATGTGCTTTCTTTTCATTTGAACTCATCGCAAATTTTACAATATTTTTTATCCCACATTTAACATAAATTCTTCTTTGTCCCATCTCTCAATTTGATTTAATCCTAAAGCTCTGATGAGCTAGACATGCGGCAAGGTTAGAAGATATCCGACAATCAAATTAGCTTTTCTGTTATAAGCCATAAGGAAGAATGTTATCGGGGGGCTTTAACTTAGGTGGCTGGATGGAGTGGATTAGAAATAAGGAAGTAAAGAAAGACAACAAGAAACTGGCAGGAGTGGAGGCGTTTCCTAGAAATGGTAATAACTCTTCAAGGCTTGTAGCACCGAAGATTATGTACATAATCCCACTCAATAATAGCTGTTAATATCCTATGTAAATTTAATTTTACAGAATGAATAACCAACAGCCCAAAACCTTGTCACGAACGAAACACAAATAATAAAATTGACTCGATCAAATTCTGGACAAGATGAGGATAGTGATAATTTGTAGATGAAGATAAAATAAATGGTTGCCCTTACCAGTCCTTCTCTATGACTCTCCTCCCATGTGGGGTCACCGGGCGGCTCTTGCTCCATGGCCCCCTCGTAGTGCAGCACAGCCACCTGTCTGGCCTTCGTAAAGCGCTCGTCGCAGTCCATAAGCCCTCGGAATCGGATCCAGTAGTTGTCAATCTCTTGGTTAGCCTCGACGATGAAGTCGAATCTTTCGCCGGCATATGTCACCAGAGATACAGCTGCAAGAAATAAAAATATGGTCAAGTGATTGGAAAGACAGTTATTTTAAAGTGAAATTGTGGGTGGTAAATGATTTTTTTCTCGCTAAACTTAGATAACTAGATGGTGTGGAGGTCAATACTGTAACCTTAGGTAAAAGAAACTGGAAGAAAATAGTGAGATACCAGCTGAAGTGGAAGTGTTTCCTGGAGAAGGTCAAGGCTCTGTAAGGGATTGTAGTGCCGATGATGTATGTGTATTATGTATATTTTTCTTGACGAGGTACAAACATGATCTATATATATACCAAGTGTTTAAAGAGACATCAATAATTATACCGTCGCGGACAAGACACAAGTGCTGAAACGTCATTTTGAGAAGTTTACACCACAGCAATTATTTTTTATTTATTTTTTACAATAAAATTCATAAGTCTTCATTACTTGGTTGGATTTAAAAAAAAAAGTTGACTCAGGTAACTCAATGTTCTCACTGAAGTTACCTGAAACGAAAAAAAAGTTTAAAAAGTCCCAAACTTGTGTAGCTTGAATCAAGCCTTCCCCAAATGGTCAGTATATTTTAGATGGCTGAAGGGCCACGAAAGTCTTCAGAATCAAACGAGAGTCAGAGCATTCTATGCAGAAAAAAGAACTGATCAAAACTGGATTTTGAACTCATTTTTAACCAAAGTGTCGCTTAAGCCCTTTTTTCTTTCCAGCGATGATATGTATGTAGCTAAGACGGCTTAGCTTAACAAAACATGTAGCAGTGGTGTAAGATATCCGATAATAGAAGAAGTTTATATAGCTTTATCAGAAGCACGCGAAGGAAGTGGAGACGAACGCTGCAGGCTGTAGACTTAGGCATAAATAAGAGAAGAGAGACAGGGAGGTGGACAGGGTGACAGTTTGCGGGGGATCACATGATAGAAATAATCAAAACGCGTGGGTTGTGAAAAATATTCGCGGGTAAGAAAAACATAGACACTATTCAATTAAACGAAATGAGAACGTGTGAATATGTTTCAATAATATCACATGAACTGTAAACAAAACAAAATAAATAATATTTACCTTCAACAGCCTCAAAGTCGTTTCCATCTGTGCTGATGACCGTAATGGTGTGGTTATCCACGGATATTTCAATGGGACAGTTCAAGAATTCGGCATTGATCACTCGGAATCTGTAGCGATAACCCTGAAAATAATAAAAATTAGAAAATTATTTTCTGGTGGTGTCAACGATATTATTCATTGTATTAAATGTCTACCAATAAAAACATTTTTTTTAATTATCGACGGCAAAAAAAAACATTCACACAGCAACACAAAGTACATTATCTTTATTTAGAATGTTTATAGAGATATCCTTCTGTGTCTGGAAAACATAGTATGAAAAATGTTAAAGATTTTGTTTACCTGTTCAACGTCGAACCTCGCAGCCGGCATGTAAAAGGACCTCCCCATGCTAAACTCCTGGAACCTGCCCCTGCCGTTGACGAGCAGAGAGGGTGGCTTGTTGGACCCGTTGGCGTGGTGATGGTCGGTGAAAGCGGAAATGCCGAGAGTGTGGGTCCAGTCCATCACGATCATGACGTGCTCAGATCTGAGGAAGAGGTAGATAGTGTGAGAATAATATTATCAGGCACTAAATCCTCTGTAATGACAACGATAGCGTCAAAATACTAAGCAGCCTAACATTAAATATTAAAATATTTTTCTTCGTGTGAAACTATGCTGGCACGTTGCACGACTGACAGAAGACCGTTTAAATTACAATATCATCGGGTAGCTTCCTTGGTTGGGAGAAATAAGAAAAGCCATAAATCGATAAAACTAAAAAATATATTAGGGTAGTCTTTTACAAAATTTGGACGCGAAAAAGCCTAAGAAGAAGAATAATCACCGCCTATTTTGACTGAAAGGTATAAAATTTAATATCAACTAACAGGAAAGTGTATGTGAAGTAAGTAATACGTCGAAGTTCTCTTATATACTCGTATATCAAATTATGCAACTAAAACAATGTTAGACTCAGAAACAATCCCTGTGGGACACAAAATAAATGTTGCCAGAGAAGTATCTTCTTTGGAGAGAATTGGTTGATTCCTCAGAAACACCTTATGCCAGGTTTTTTGGGCTCCCTGATTATGTAAGCAATCGTACAAATATGAAAACATCAAGAAAATGTACGCGTAGAGAGTTCACGGGTCTGTTAACATTTATTAAGTAACGGACTATTGTCCAATTACGAAAAAATGTAACACGAAATGGGAAAAAGATTAACAGAGAAATAACAGTACAAACATCATATTATAATGAAGCAATGACAAAAATAAGATAAAATATACATTAGAAAGAACATTTAAGTCAAAGCCAAGGTCAAGTCAAAGTTTTGGTAGAGTCGTAAAGAATGACGAAAATCATTTAAAGAGGTACCAAATTTTTAAAACCATGGCTTGAGTTAACAAGTCTCGACATTCTGAACAGCGGAGAATGATACCCATAATTAGTAGAGTGTTTATTGAGGAACAGCAGATCATTATTTCTGAGTCTACGACAAGAAATATCGAACTGGATGAGTTGCAGCAAAGAACATTCATATCTTACCTGTCGTAGTCATATAGCTCTTTATGCCTATCCTCGGGCTCCCTGACGATGTAGGCCCCGAAGGCCCCATCAGCGCGCTGCATCCCAGCGTGCGAGTGCCAGAAGTGCGTGCCGGCGTGCGCGGCCAGCACGCGGTACCGGAACGTGGATCCCAGCGCGACCGGGCACTGAGTGACCAGCGGGGCTCCGTCCATGTAGGGCGTGCCGCGCTGGTGGTGTCCGTGCCAGTGGACGGTGGTGCCCTCAGACATGAGCGAGTTGGTCAGGTCGACGATCAGCGTGTCCCCTTTGCAAACCTACCAGAAATAAGTCAGTTAATTCTAAGCAATATGTTTCATGATTCTGGAGTATTGTCCTGCAACTGCGAACTGATCAAATATCATACGTTAGAGAACATTCGTCGATGTTTCGTCTTGTTTAAATATATTTTTATGAGTATAACTAATTAAGGGCCACGTGTAACGGGCAACTGTGAGATTCAGGCTTTTTTTTTACGCACACATTTTCACAAATGAGGGATGCTGAAAAACGTGTGGAATATATATATTTTTTTTTCTGATTCTGTGGTCTCACTAAAATGTAAATTTTAACATTTTTATAAATAATTTCGGATTTCAAAAACCCAAATCGCTAATTTTTAAAGTCGTCGGGACCCGGAACTATCTACAAAAGATGGCCAGTATGAAGTCACAGACGCCGTTTTGGCGGGAAATCAAAATACGCATAATTTAAATCGTTAATCGAATTATTTTTGGTGGTAAAAACGGACATGAAATATTAACTAATATCCCTGTATTCCCACTTCTCTCCAAAATTTTGAATAATTTTCATCCATGCGAAATCTGAAACAATCTTAAAAAATAATCTAGTATTTCAGCTCATGAATAACATCGCAGATATGCCCATTAAATACTCGTTCATTGCAGGGAAGCATAGAATCGAATAAAAACCGTTCTACTACTACAGATGTACAGTGCGATGTACGCTACGCATTGTGTTCTGTTAATAAACTTACCTAAATACGCGAGTAATGCAAGTCAGAGATAGCTAAGCTATAAATGAAAGATAAAACGTGACGGCGCTATTGAAAAAATATTTCAGGGATTAACGAATGAAAGACAAAGAACAAAACAAAGACTGGTCGGTTGCTGAGTGGACAAACGCATCGGATTCCCACCCGGACGTCGTGTGTTCAATTCATCTGCTAGCTAAGTCCTCTATCATTGAACAAGCGTCATTTTCCGCTTATTATAATGGCAGTAGGAGTGTTTAAAATATTGTCAGATTATTCGTAAACAGGAAATGTTTGACTATATGGCATCTATGAGAATACCAAAACTTTTTGTTTTCAGAAATAAATGATTTTGAACCCTTTTTTGTCACTGCACATTTTTTTCGTGTGCATGTTTTATGGCTTGTGCACCACACAAATAAAGATGGTCGATATTCCTGTCCCGGTTAAAAAGAACCAGTCCCAAGCCGGTCACTGGAACCGTCGCTATTATTTCTCTCAGGAACCAGTTCCTTTTTTTGGCAAATAAAAATCGATATCAATCGTCCGAGGAGCCGGTTCCTTTTTTGGGTAGATTATTTTTTTGGCGGAAAGGTCTCTTTGACGAGGAACCGGTTCCACAATTCCATTTTTTGTCGATTTGGTAGCGCTTTTTTTCGGAGAAGATTTGTTTATTTGCTACTACTTTTCGATTTTAAATCTCTACCTACTCGTGCTTTTTTTTCGGGTAGGACTTTTTGTGGATTTGCTTGAACTTTTCAATTTGAATATAAAAATCTCCTTCGTAAAACTTTTCTGGCACCAGGAGCCGGTTCCAAAAAGAACTGGATAATAACCGGTTCCTCGCCAGTCACCGGTAACTGGAATCGCAGGTACACTCAATTTCCGATTTCAACCATCCCTACACACAAGAGTCTTGTCCAGTCGTACTATGTTATACGCAAATCGTAGAATATTTAAAGTCGGAAGGAAATAGGGTACAGATGGAAAAGAGAATGATACAGATTGGGATGTCACTTATGATCTATTACAGTTTCTAAACATAACTTTTGACCTCGTGGAAAAACGGGAAATCCGTTTGAAGGATCTCCCAATCTAACGGACGTATCACAGTATTTGTAACATATGATACATCATGCTGTTTTGTTCTACCGGTATTTCAATGTAAAGTGCTTCGAAGAACTAGGGTCACTGACCCCTTCAGCTCTTTTTATTTTATTTTTATAATTAATACCGCACAAGAGTTCCAACTGCTCCCAGCCGTCTAGAGCTAGTGAGACTTTGGCATCCCCAATTGGGGTATATTGTGAAGCTGAAGGTATTATGGAGGGGAAGTAAATGTATATCCAGATCTGGTCACAAAACACGGCTAAAGCCATTACAAGCAACGTTTCAAATCTGAATGGTGGGCTTTCTGCAAAGCGATACTTAGAGTATCTACAACTGCCGCAAATATACTTTAAAATATTTTATATGAATTAAATGTGTTATGACACATATAATTTAAATTAAATTTGTTTGCGCGCGCCGGGTTTGAACCCGCGACCTCTGGATTCGTAGTCGAGCGTCTTACCACTCGATCACGGAGGCCGTCAAGAGTTAAGTTATTTTTTTGTTTGTTTAAGTATCTGAACTAAAAAGCACTTAATCGGGTATAATTGTTTGTCTCTGCACATCATTTTCGTCTTGAGGTTCTGCCGGATAGTAAAGCCAGAAATAAATAATAAAAAAACATTAACTTTATGTCGGTTTCGAAAAATAAACAATATCCACTACCCTCAGTTTGTCTACACTGACACGATAGCACTTAACAGATATTATTGTCTATGGTCTGGTAAATAATTCTATTATGATGACGGAGAGGCATATGGGAAAAGTGTTCGCCAGATACCCAGCTGACCGCAAATTATTTACTGTTTCTTAGCATGGTCTTGTAGTTTCCATTGGGAATCCCGTTACCATGGTAATCAAGTAATCGGCAATCAACATTATATCAGTGAACATGTGTTGTAAACGTTTGCTGTTGCACTGTTTTCAGTGCGTGCAAAAATGGCACCTGCGATGTAAACCATGCAAGTATTATCGTGGATGCGCAAAAATTGAAGCGCCATAATCCAAAAGTAAAAGATCGAGAATGATTGGTAAAAAAAACTGCCTGGAAGTAAGAGTATATGTGGAGAGAGATCTAAATATTTTTACCCAACCTATACAAATTAAAAATAAATCACTATCTCTGGGTTTTTACGTCGTAAATCGTGAGAGAGAAGGGTACAATACACCTTGTCACATTAAATCGCAGCACATTTAGTTATGTGAGCATGCTTTCCGTCTTCCGCGTCTCCGGCGACTCCGCCCACTACGGTTTGTTATGAGATATAACTCAACGGTTTTTGAGGTTATATCCTATATTTTTGTTGAAAACAATACTATGAAAAAGTGGTTATACAAATAAATGCTACATTATGTCGACATGTGCTATGAATGGATGTATAAATACCCTAGCCCTAGCCCTACACAAGCTATCCCTCCTGGTATATTATTGGTCTGAGTTATCATCGGTGTAGTAAAACAACTGACAACTTCCGTTGTTCTGTTGATGAAGGCACGGTTGTGTTTAAAACTAGTTAACGTTTTCATAAGTGCAGAACGTCAAACAGACAACTGTTGCACTGGTAATGACAAAGCTAGCAGTGATGTTTTTAAGAAATTAAAAGTGCGTGTTAATTTTTTTTTCATAATCCAACCAGGTACCGAAGACTCGTGATTTTTATTATATTTAGTGCTCTGGCGCAAGCTCCCAAAATGGCGCTTCAGCCTTTTTGCCTTTCCGGTGACGATATGTTTATCCAAAGCTGGACGCTAGAAGGCTGATAAAGAAGATATAGGTAGTAGGAGATAAGATATTTGTCGAAATGACTTTGTCTATCTTTAGTTACCTAGTTCTACGCATTCGAGATTTTAGGTTCGATTTTAAAAGGCAAGACAAGAATGACTGAATTGCCGCCATACCGGATCGTCTTATTCTCCTTCTGGTGCCTTTTTCTTCGCTATCATCAGGGCAATCTTCGCTCTGAAGACTGCAGCCTGGAATAACTCAGCGAAACTGCACTCGTAACTTTCAAGTTTCAAAGCCATGAGGTGATATGTAAGCTTTCAAGATATATGTTTCTAATTTCGTAGAAAGCAATCACTTTGTGGTTTTACATATATGAAAATAATATAATAACCGACCGGTTTCGCTTAGCCTAAACGTCATCAGGGTACAATACTAATTACTTTAATTTTGTCGGTCATAAAAATTCAATTAAAATCTGTGGTCTTGTGCAAAATTATTATTTCATTTTCATTATATATACGAGTATGTCTCTACTTTTTAAGCACCTATTATGCATTATTGATGAACTCGAGAGTTTCATACTTAAACCTATAAGATAAGAAAATAATTTTATATTCATACAATAATATCTTTAAGTGCCTCAATTGAGTGACATGTTAGTTTATTCCAAGTACGCAGCAGCTGCTTTAATCTTTTTTTTTTCCGAGTTTTTTCCAAATTGAAACAATTTTTCAATTGACATGCCGCAAATTTTCCGCTTAATCAATGCTCACACGCAAAAAAGTCGTAACAATTCTTCACCACAATTGAATGCAATAATAATTAATTGATTGGTATGGCTTAATGGGAAGACCTATATTTCTTCAAATACGAGTACGTCATAGGAAAACTTCGTTTGTCACTGCGTTCAAAACGGGAAAGCACTATTTCCATTGCAAAAACTAAGTACTTATTGTCATCAGTGGTAGCTCGTGAATTTGTAGTGATATTGAGTGCTAAGGTTGAAAAAAACGTCATTATTGAGGCTGCTGTAGCCGAAAATGATTTTTAATTTTGTTCCAAAATTAAAATTTTTTGTATGAAGATTTTTCAGCAACCCGTCCAGTGCACCAACAAAAATAAAAAAATCCTGAAAATCTTTATATGAAAAATAAATAAATCATTTTCGGCTACAACAACATCGATAACGTCGTATTTTTCAATCTTACTCTATCACACTAAAAATGCACGACCCACCACTGATTGTCATTAGTAATTATAATTAATTAGTAATTACTCTTAAGCGATTAGCGGCCCATGCCCGGCGTTGCCCGCGATTCATAACGACGCTGTTCAACTAAATTATACACGGTGTTTGTAAACTCACATTTCGATTCGATTTTGTGTAATAACTTTTTTGTTTTAAGCTTTCGTTTTCGAATAAATTGAGTCCGAAATATATTTTTTTAAGTCAAATTAAAAATATTCGGTGTTATTAACAGCTGTTAATTGACCTTTAAAATGTGCTGAAGCGCTTCAAGAGTGCCTTAACCCTATAATTGAAGAACAGATTAATTATATTTTCTTCGGGCTCCTAAAGTTCAAATGAGCAATATTTCAACGCATAGCAATCAATTTATTTATACGACGATGTTCAGTAAAGCCTTAAAGGGATTCGCTCCAGACTCGAGGAAAGCTACAGCAAAGTGTGTATGATTGAATAATAATATATTGAGCAGCAAGGCATTTAAATTGTTACCATTGTCTTAATGAATCTGACATTTGATTAACCGTATAGCTTATTGACACACTACGTTTTGTTTTAAATTATAGATTTCATAGACACTTTTAGGAAAGTAAAAGTACGTATTGTTAAAAATTTTGAATCTAGAAAATTTTATGATTGCGACAAGATTACTAGTAGCTTTATTGATAGATAAATAAATAAATTCGTCTGATACAAAAGTGTATAATGTTCAACAGCCGATATAATAAATAAAAATCTAGTGTTTGTGTTCTTTGGTTAATATAATAATTATCGTGAAAAAAAGGTAAGTATTTCATTTAATTAAATGTTGTGGCTTATTTCGTTTGATTTGCCTAATTATGAAAACTGTATATTACACACCAATGGTTTATCATATAGAAAGCTTATTTTTATCGTTTTACTGAGACAATTAAAAGCTTCAAACTCCTCTCTAAGGAGCCTAACACAGACACATCCATAGCTAGGCAGAATCGATATGGCTAACTAGGCTGTCGACAGTGTTCGCGTTTGTTTATTTATATTCCCAGCATCAATAATTTGATCGATGTTGAGAAAAACATCGCCCTACGATAGCTACACTGACGCATTTTATATATTGCATTTTCCGTTTAGAAATATCAAGTAAAATGAATCAATTTTCCAAAACTGATTTTATTCACTGTTTTAGGTATTTCTAGCTTCGTTTCCTCAAGTGCTAATCGGTCTTCATTAATTAAAAATGCAGCCAATGTTGTTTATTTCCTTGCAAAATTTTAATATGCGATTTTTGTCAACATAGACAAGTTCTAGGGGCTGACGGGCGGCGTCAGATTAAATAGAATTTGTTCGATGCGAAACTTTTAGATTTCATTGCCGATCTGGGGTCATGATCGGGAATGTTGCCAAGAGATATTTTTGATAAAAAGTTTTAAGGAGTCCATGTTGGTATTTCATGCTGTGGCCCCTAGATAAAACTTAAGATTCCTGGGTAAGGCCTTAAAATTTTAAACATTTTGAAATATTTAAAAATATCATGCCAGGAGCACATGATAAATGTTGAGGTTTATTTGAAAATAACAAATAAATTAAATATACCAGAGAAAATAATAATTCTAAAAGTTTTGCTCATTTTCATACACGCGATTAGTTTTACAAATGCTTTTCGGATATTTGAACTACAGTCCCAATATCGTCGCTGGAAAGGCAAAAAGGCTTAAGCGACACTTTGGTCAAAAATGAGTTAAATATGCAGATTTGATTAGTTATTTTTTTCCTGCATCGAAAGATCTGACTCTCGTTTGACTCTGAAGACTTTTGTGGCCCTTCAGTCATCTAAAATATATTTACCATTTGGGAGAAGGCTTGAACCAAGCGACACAAGTTTGCGATTTTTTATTCGGGTTACCTGAAGTTACCTGAATTAACTTTTTATTTCAAAATCCAACCAGGTACTAAAGACTTGAAAAAAAATTGTAAAGTAAAACAAAAAAAAACTTCAAAGTGCTCTGGTGTGAACTTCCCGAAATGGCGCTTCGGGCCTTTTGACTTTCCGCCGCCGATGTGGTCGTAAATGGCTCTACTACACATAGGCCTCAGAAGTCTCATTTTTACTGAATTGTATCTACTTTCAAATGCTTATGTATACATTTACTAGATTATGATCATACTTTGTTGCAAAGTATTGCGTTAGAATAAAATGATTTAAAGTGACATTCATAACATGTAGCTCACAGTGCCTAAGAAAAACACAGTAATTAGTTTAAAATTTGATTTATTTGTGTAAGAAAAATATTTCAAATGAACCTAACTCTGAGTAAAGTATGACTCAATTAACAATTATTGCGTTAAACTCGTCAATCAAAACTAATTAAAACGCAATTATGATAATATGTTTAAGTGTCTGATCTATAAAGCGGAAATTTTACTAATTTGTTCCTGATGCAGCTAGTCTCTAAATTCTTTTGAACAGTGTCATCGGTGGTAAAAGCCAAGCTCTCTTAGGCAATGCATTAACTATTATATTTCTAAATATATAATTACTGTTTTTAGCTCATACACTTTTGGACGGTGAATTATGAATACCCGACATCCTGGCTGAAATTGGATTCCATCTCCCTAATAATTTCACGCGAGGCCGCCAACACAGGTTTCTGTTTCTTCCCTGGTGCAGAACTAACTTACTAATGGGGATGCCCCTAGGAAGACTTACTAGGTTAATTAACTGCCTCGCAGGAAATGTGGATTTTTTTCACATGACCTTCAACAAATTTAAGCACGAACTAGCTATTCAGTTTTAACTTTACTCGTATATACTTACTTAAAACCATTTTTAAGCTGTTTTTTCGCTATTTTTACTTTTATCTTTGCATAATTATGATTACCGTTTTTATGTTTTTTGTCGCTTTTGCAATGTATTGGTGTAAAATTATTTTTGAAAAATAAAATGAGAGAATGACGCAATAAAAGAAAGTCTCTAAAAATTTTTTGAAGTTGATTATTGATGATCAAAGGCAAAATATTTTAAGCCATTCTGTAACAACTTGTTGCGTTCTATTGTTTCAAAAGTTTAAGAAAATGGTAACATCCAAAAGGGAAGAGATAATGATGAAAGAAAAGAAATGCTCCAACCTGTACACTGGGCCCGGGCATCTTCCTGTTGATGGCAGTCAAAGGCTTGCTAACTCCGTCATCCACAATACAAACGAGAAAAGATGGCGGCGCTATGTCTATTTTTAGTTGAGTTATTGAAGTTTGAAATTACTTCGAAATAAACTGTCGCTCATTTGGACGCGATTGCCTCCCCACACCCGGCATCGTTTTTAAAAAAGTTTCACGTTAACACATTATATAAAACATTGTACCATGATAAATGAAGATACAAAGAATAATTGAGCATTTAAAAATACATATATAAAATGGTGACAAACAAAAGTGAAGAGATAATAATGAAAGAAAATAAATGCTCCAACCTGTACACTGGGTCCGGGCATCTTCCTGTTGATGACGGTCAAAGGCCTGCTAACTCCGTCAGCCGCAATACAATCCAGTCTGTCACAGTCAGTCGCGTTAAAGGGGCAGTCGTAACAAGCCTTGCTCATGGACTGGTACCACTCGATCTCAAACTTGTAATTGCATTCCATGGTCTTGCCACTTTCACACTCTCTGTAACATGGGTGGTCAGCTCCGTCAATTGGCTCTCCATCCTTATCTTTGTACTCGACTTCAGTTATTCTATCAACTATTCTCTCTGTTGGGTTATCTTCTACAACTGTATTGGCGGCTCGTCCTGTTACTGCTTCTTCTACTTTGTTATCTGTTCTTTCTGTCCGTTCTTCATCTACTCTTTTCTCTGTTCTTTCTGTTAAAACTACTTTGTCCGTTGCTTTTTCTGTGAGTGTCTCATCCTCTGTGCCATTGTCTGAGATGAAAGCAAAAGATGTGCTGTCATCTCGAATGATTGAGTCTGTTTGGAATTCTACGTATGTTGTGGATTCTGGCAGGGTGTCTATGTTTGAATCTGAAATAAATAGAGGAATATTAAATTAATTAATTGATCCCCTTTATGTTAACTTATTAGTGCTTCAATAGAAATCGCAGGAGATTTTTAGTGCAAAACCTACATCCACGTATTCGGTCGATGAAAACAGGGTCTGGCTTTGGGCCCGTATTTTCTGATCTTTAAAAAAGTTTTATTATTTTAATAGTTTTAGTCTTAATTTTTCGAATTAATTACATCAGTTTCATACTACTGCCACAGTAAAATTGTCTGATACTGTAGAGTAAGCTTGAATTAACGCAGTAAAATCCAAAAGATTTAACAGTTTCAGAGAGAATATATGCTTCATTCAATGAATTTCTTATTACAACAAATGTCCAGTGCCTGGACCTTTAACAAATTAATGGTGTAGTTCTGATACACGGGAGATGATGAATGAATACAAACCAATCTATGGTGTTGTAAAAATATTTGAACAAATTTCTTGAATGCTTGTATTGATAATCTACGCATGAGCCAGTAAATCACGCATCATAAACAGTTTACAAAAATATTAACTCAGCATATAAAATTCAGGCGAGTTATTAAAACTCATGTGACCCATAGAAATATGGGTGTACTCCACGGTTAAATCGTAATTACGACATATACAATTTTTCAGAAGATTATTTTTTTAGTTAGAATGTTTATACCCTCATGGCTTTCTAGCTTTCGGAAAGAACTTTATTCATTTGTATCCTTTAAAAAGTTTTATGTGTGAAAAATACATTTGTTTGACTGAATAATTTTACCTAAAAATATACACTTTTTGACTTTCTAGTGCAAGCAAAACTACAAATCATTTATCTGTTAATACCAAATAGTTAGTTAAAAAAATGATAAAGTTTCCAGTGAATACAATTTTTAAACAGTAATCTTTTAAATTCTTTGTGAAATTCATACAGGAATTTTAAGTAAAACGTTCAAACACTGCCCCTTATACTGATATTTTTGTATTTTTTTTAATAGAATTTAATGGATTACGGGTAAAAAAAAAAAGTATCCACTGGAAACCTCAGATATTTATCCAATAACCCATAAAAAAAATTGCGAATAAATCATTTGTAGTATTGCTTGTATTTCTTGTATTAGAATGCTACAAAGTGACGTTTAGCGTCATACTTGGATGCTGGCCCTTTAGCAGTGAATATCGGAAAAAAAAGTCGTGGTATGGCTAAATACTAGTTTTCGAGTAATCCATGTTTCTTGTTTCACTGAAGATTCTTGAGGATTTCTTGGTCAATAAGTATTACATTTATTTTAGGATTTTAGTGGTGTGCCTCAGGCTGATGTAAGCGTAATGAATAGGATCAAGAAAGGAACGCTTAGATGGCTTGGGCATATAGAACGTGTGAACGAAGAAAGGAGTGTGAAAAGAACATATGATCCGAAAGTGAATGGAAGAAGAAGTCGAGGACTCCCGAGAAAGACACGGCACGATCAAATAAATCAAATACTTGAATCGGGTCAGAAGAGTATGTATGAGACGACGTATGAATGTGAATGAAGCAAGGAGTGTGTGCATAGACATAGTTATATGGTGGTCCGTCCTTTCTGCCTACCCCTGCGGGGAAACGGCGTGATGGTTAGTTAGTTTAGTTAGTTAGTTACATCAAAAATAAGGTGGTTGAATAGAGTGCCACCCAAGGATAAAGTGGCATGTCCATGCCAAAATATAGCCTCGATAAAAATCTGGGGGAGTACGAAAAAAACGTACACTTCCACCCTCCAATCGCTGCATATAACAATTGGATTGCTAGTACCTTAATTAATTACCTTCGACACTGTACTGTTACTAACATCATAATCTTTTGGTGTATACAAATCATATTAGATTAATTTATGAATATGTTGGTGTATTTTATTTATGCCGATTACGTTATTATTATACTCTTATAGGAGTACCTACGTCTTTCTATCTCAGGATTATAAAAATTATAATAGTTACTATCAGATGAGATATCTGTTTGTACTATATTAAACCGTCCTGTTCCATCTTGAATATTAGACCAATAAATGAACTAAAACACTGCTAATATTTTCACTTGTTAATAGACGTAGCATTTAACCCCTTATCGGTTTAATCCCTCTCCTACAGGTAATTTGATGTACTAAACCTTAAAAAATAACGTTGTTAGTTCCATGCGAATGAAAAAATATTTTTGTTCGAAGAGCGTTGTTAATACATTCTTCAACATACCTACACTAGTAAGCAATATATCAGGGTACGCAATTTCTAACATTTCACTGTGGAACAGTGATGCTCAAGAACTGGCAGTTAATTGCTGCAGTAAAATTGTCAACTGCTTTGTCTTTATCGCATTTTTCATTTACAGCTTTATGTTGTATTATAAAATGTTTAAATACATACAGAGATTATTTGACACGCTTAAGGTATTACCGCTAATGAACTGTGTATTGTGTTTAATAAAATCAAATCTAAGAGCGTTAAACACTGTTGCTAGCTTGAATAATAATTGAGAATAAGAACGTACTTATGTACATATATTATCCATCGCAGAAATACAGTTTAAATCTTATGTTTTATGAACTTAATTCAATTTTTTTTAAATCCTGCAATATGAAAAGAGCTAATTATCCTTTAAAAATTTTAAGTGGGGGCGGAATTTTTGGTTTTCGCACACTGGCGGCGGCACTCCCCATGGCGCCCCTGGTGGCAATGAAACAAACTGTGGTTTCCCCTCAGAGCAAAAATATACAGGAGAGATATTTTTGCGAAACAGTGAAGTCAAGATTGTTGATTTTTTCCTCACTCGGGCGTGGCTAGGGTTTTCATGGACACACCTTTTTACGTCCATTCATAGCACATGTCAACATAATGTAGCGTTTATTTATATAACCACTTTTTCAAAGTATTGTTATCAACAAAAATATAGGATATAACCTCAAAAACCGTTGAGTTATGTCGCATAACAAAACGTAGTCGGCGTGGTCGCCGGAGACGCGGGAGACGAAAAACATGCTTACATACCTCAAAGTGGTGCGATATTATGTGACAACTTGTCTTGTCTCTTTCTCTCTCACAAAAAAATCCAGAGAAAGTGATTTATCGTAAATTTGTACAGGTTGAGTAAAAATATTTAGCTCTCTCTCCATATATATTCTTACTCCAAGGGTATCCCCATCGCTTGGGGATTTTTGTGAGGCTTAAGAGGAAGTCGAAGGAGAAGAGGAAGAGGGAGATTGTGAAGCAACTGTCTCTTCAGACCATTTTTAGAAGCGTTACATTTCTAAACGATGGTATTTTACCCAGACGATCCTGTGAGTGTTTTCCATTGCGGATTACCAATATTTCAAAACTTAAGGGTTGTCAAACTTATCACATGCATACGGTGGTAATTATAGTAACTGTGGTGTCTTACCGCTGTAGGCAGGCGAGGTGGACAGTGCCACTAGCAGTAAGCAACAGAACAGGGGTGCTCGTGAAAGCGCCATCTTCACTTGGTTTTCTGTAACAAAAAAACACATAATTTGAAATAGTTTAAATATAGAATGAACAAAACGTTTGTAACTGAAGTTTCATATTTATTTTTCCAGCTTCTCTTTGCGGCGTAATAAATTAGAGTGTTAACTATGCACAAGAGATACGAGTACATGTGATAATATTAATACGCTAAGCCGTCTTCTGTACATGATTTGTTGGATTGCCGTTTAGGGCGCTGATTTTTGCAAAAACAATACTGGTAATATTCGCTCATACGTAAAAATGTCTGAAATTTTATTTAGACTATGCTACTTCACGATTAACTCACTGTGTCCCTTTTGACGTGTGTATCAAGAATAAACTAGTTATTGTATATTATGCAGATGGCTTAGAAATTTATATCACTAAATTTTGTTTTTTGTGGTTTTTCGCAATGGTATTTTGCTAAATTTATCGTGAAAAATATTCGTTTATGAATTACCATTAATTCTTTCACCGCAAATGTGTTTAGTCAATCCAAAAATAAGTAAATTGTTTGCTATTAATCCAATATAAATATATTTTTTTAAATTGCGGCTAGCAGCTAGAATCAAAATATTTTGCAGACACACTGCGGTTAAAAAAATGTTACCATAGACGCAAAAATAAAACTAAACTTTTTTTCTTTATCAGAACTTAGAAAAACCATTGACGTATGAAGATTAAAAATATTAATAAAATGTCACATTATGTAAATATTTCAGGCAACAGCTTTTTACTAATAATAATTGCTGGGATTCCATTTGGTATATTTTTTAATGGTAATCAGGACTGTAAATAAATTCAATAACACCGGTCAGTAGCCTAGTGGACAAATGCGTCGGGTTCCCACCCGGACGTCGATGGTTCAATTCCTCTGCTAGCTAAGTCCTCCATCATTGCACATTCAACATTTTCCGCTTATTATGATCGTAGAACGAGTTTATGAGTATTGTCTGGTTATTCGTCCACCAAGAATGTTTGTTTTTCTTTTAAAGTTAAATATATCGTCACCGGAAAGGCAAAAGGGCTGAAGCGCCATTTCGGTAAGTTTACACCAGATCACTTTGAAGTTTTTTGTTTTTGTTTTACAATAAAATTCATAAGTTTTCAGTACCTGGTTGGATTTTGAAAAAAAAACGTTATTCTCTCACTGAGTTACCTGAAGCGACAAAAATATTTTGAAAAGTCCCAAGCTTGTGTCGCTTGAGTCAAGCTTTCTCCCAAATGTTAAATATATTTTAAATGGCTGAAGGGCCACAAAATTCTTCAGAATCAAACGAGAGTCAGAGCATTCGATGCAATAAAGAGCACTGATCAAAACTGCATATTTTACTCATTTTTTACCAAAGTGTCGCTTAAGACCTTTTGCCTTTCCAGCGACGATATGTATTTTTTAAAACAGGTTCCAGAAATCAAAATATAGATAAACAAGGGTTTCCGGAACCCTATTAAAGCAGGTGTTTTTTTTTTTTTTACAGCCTTCATGGTCGAGTGGTAAAACGCTCGACCACGAATCCAGAAGCCGCGTGTTCAAACCCGGCGTGGGCAAATAACTTTTATTTAATTAATATGTGTCATAGCACATTTAAGTGATATAAAATAACATTCAGTATATTTGCGGCACGTTCCAGAGTGGTAGATACTCTAAGTATCGCCCTGGTGAAAGACCACTATTTAAAAATGAAACGTTGCTTGAAATGGCTTGAGCCGTGTTTGGTGACCAAATCTGAATAGCCAGGCACTTCCCAATCTTCCTCTTTCCCATCTCTTTCCCCTCTCCACTACTTTCAACCTCACAACATACCCCATTTAGGGATGCTAATGTCTCACTGGTTCCAGATGGTTGGGAGCGGTTGGGACTCTTGTGCGGTAATTAACTATTAAAAAAAAAATAATAATAATAAAAAACCTTGAGTAAAAACAGTTTCTTAGTAAAAATAATAATTAATTGTCCTGGTGAAAAAAAAAAAATTTAAATCCTTAGATGGGTACAAAAAAAACAAATTGCTTCTAAAATTAACATCTCAGTACGCGTCAGTGAATAAAACCGTAATTAATAATCCATTAATGCAAGGCTGATGTGAGCGTAATGAATAGGATTAAGAAAGGGACGCTTAGATGGTTTTGGCATGTAGAGCAAATGCACGAAGAAAGGAGTGTGAAAAGAATATATGATGCGAAATAGAAGAACAAGTCGAGGACGCCCGAGAAAGACATGGCAACGATCAATTGAATCAAATACTTGAATCGGGTCATGTGAAGAGTCAGAATAACAGAAGAGTATGTATGAATGTAAATGAAGCAAGGGGTGTGTGCCAAGACAGAGTTGTATGGCGGTCCGTCCTCTTTGCCTACCCCTGCGGAGAAACGGCGTGATGGTTAGTTAGTTAGTTAGTTTTACCTCTCAATCATAATCAAAGACCGCGAATAAGTAAGAACCTTAACATTGAACCCAGCCCCGTGGCCGAGGTGGTAAAAACTCGTTCTACCAGTTCGATTCCGAAACGCTCGACAGAAGGGGATATGCAGCCTCCGCCGGAGCGCGAACTCCTGGCAATCTTGATGGTCTCACCATCGCAATTATTTCTTTTGACCACTTGACTCGTAGCGTGGCTTATTAATGGTCATTACTCCGAAGCTGACTGCGAATTAAGTACGAGTATTAGCGAAGGGCCGGATTGTAAAATAAATTAAGAGAAAATGGCTGATATATTATATGAGGCTTGTAGAAACAAACACGGCAAAGTCCACCGATAATGGAAAATGAGTTAAATATGAGGTTCGAAAGAGTAAAAAAAATGCTTCATGATGCAATGTTGCTTTCTTAACAAACACGGCTCTAAACCATTTATTTTTACGGATTAAAATTGAGTTCCATAACAAACTCGGCAAAGTCCACTTCTTTCCAAATCAAAGACGGCAGTTTTCAAACGGACCAATAGGAGCGTTGTAAATAGCTGTTTTCAAGATGGCGGTTTGTTGTTGTAAAAAATTGTTTTTGTAAAAGTTGAGATATTGACAATTTCGCAAATTACCGAAAATGTCCGCTGACGTGCATGTTGAACTTTTGTTTCTTGTTATTTTTATGGACATAATTTTTTTAGTTACTAAACAGCATAGTGGTAAAATAAATGAGTTTTTACTTACGATTTAGAGTTTTATTGAATAATATGATTACTTTATTAGTAGTTATTGTAATGTCATTAATATTGTAGAAATCATTGCTGTATGAAAAACAAAAATGAATCAATGATAATTCCAAGCAACATAGAACCCGGAAAAGTTGTTTTGAAATCGTTAAAAGTAAGAGATGTCAACTATCTTTTGACCAAGCATTTCGGTGATAACTGGAGAAATCTTCCTGCTCTTGAATATTATTCCGCATTCATATCTTATTAAATCTTTAAAACAAATTTATATAAAAAAATATCAGAATAATAGTTATTATTCTTTTCTAATTTTTTCTTTCGATTTTTTAGTTTTTTTTTTTTTTTTTTAATTATTAATTAGGTCACCATAACTTACAAACTTTTTCAAAATATTTTGTGAGATATTATTGTTTTGTATTTCTATCAAAATAAATAATTTTTTAAATGTAAAACTATTTTGTTACTGACTTTGACTGCAACCTTGTGAAAAAACGTGTCCATTTCAAAACTGGCAAAGTCCAGTTGTGTTGATAACAAAAGCGGCAGTTGTCAAATGTGAACAACAAACACGGCAAAGTCCACTAATAATTTGAATATATTTTTTGTTTCGCACCAGTTAAACTAATGTATCAAGAAGAAAATTAATGTTTTTAGTAGGTACTATTTGTCGAATTTATTTTAGTGACAGTATCACAAGTAATTTTTAAATTAAACGTTTTTTGTTCTTCCTCGACAACTGTAGTCAATGGACTTAGCCGTGTTTGTTTCTACAGGCCTCATATAATCTGTCTCTCGACGAATCACCTTTAGATATAAATAGATTACAAATTTTAACCAAATCCTGTACTGTATGACAAATTCAGAGAGTCCATTTTTTTAATCTCGCTCCCATGCTAAAATCGTTAAAAATTGCCGCTTTCTTATGAGGTCTTAATGGCTATGTTGGCAGAGTGTTACTCTCGGATAGAGTAAAGGTTCTCGGTCATAACCATTGTTCTTTTTAGTTTCTGGCTTTCTTTGTTTCATATCTATATTTTAGATCATATCAATATTAAATCCAAATACTAAGTTTGGAGATCGCGCTTTCGGAGTATCGGGGCCGAAGGCTTGGAATAAACTCCCTCCGGAACTAAGATGTATAACGAGCCCAACAGAATTTCGATCCAAACTGAAAACTTACCTTTTCAGACTCTCATATCCTTAAATTCATTAAAAGAATCTCAACATAATCTGTCTCTCGACGAATCGCTTCTAGATATACAAATTTTAATCCTGTACTGTACGACAAATTCAGAAAGTATTTTTTTCAATTTTGCTCCCATGCCCTAAATCGAAAAAAAAAACAAAATTATGATTTTAAGTTAATAAGTGTGTCTATCTGATGGGACCTGCCAGGTAAGTATGTTCCTGTATATGCTCTTATTTAAACTAGGAATTGATATCTAATAATAGAAAATACGATCTGTACAGCGCCCTTGAGGTGATTTTTCACAAAAACAGCGCTATACAAATCATCCAAATATTATTATTATTTTTATAATGAAAATAAAATAATAATTTTGTGTTTTTATGACTGACCAGTTTCGCTTAGCCTAAGCATCATCAACGTACAAAATTGAACTTTAAAAAAATACAAAGTTTGCGATTATATATACATACAGAGGGAGAACACAATACAAAATACAATAAAAGAACAGTGAGAAAACAATAGAATATCATTTAAAATATAACAAAGGAACAGAGAGAAAGAGACAGACAATATTAAATGAAAGAGGCAAAACCAGAGGGCCGTCTGCTTAAAAAAACCTTTAAACCATTCAATCTATCTGCGTAGTATATTACCTTAGGAATAGATGAAGTATGTATTTTAAATGTCAAGCTTTTTTTAAAGTGAAAACTGCACAAGTTTCGACTGCTCCCAACCGTCAGGAGCTAGTAAGACAATGACATCCCTAATTTGGGTAAATTGTGAGACTGAAGGTAGTGGGGAAGAAAAAGAAATAGGGAATAACAGAGAGAAGGAAACAGATAGTATGATTGACTCCGTTTGTATATATAACCGCACACTATGTATTTTTTGTTAAGTTTAATTTTGTACCCTGATGATGTTTAGACTAAGCCAAACCGGTCGATCAAAAACTTAAAATAAAATCCCTGATCTTATACTTAGTTATTACTTAATTTTTATTAATAAAGACGTTTATTATCCATTGAATAGGAATAAGTTTACCCTTACTTAATTAAAATAGTATAAATGTAGATTCCCAGTCCAGACCTGGTAATCCTTAATAACTGTACCGTGAAGGCGGATCTTCTGATTTTTTGCTGCTAGATTCTGATTAAAAGAACGCGCTTTTATATTGCCTTTTTTATGCAATATTTACGGCAGTCAAACACAGAGGATAGATGCTTGACAAACTCAGAGATCAATCTAACTATATTATATTACAAGACTATTCTAAAAATCAACACCTTATAAGCTCTCAGTGAGGTTGAAACATCATTGTCCTGGGCCAAAAGATTCGATAAATATATATTTATTATATGTATAAATATATATATATATATATATATATATATATTTTTTTTTAATGTTTCCCTTACAAAAAACCCGCTATGGTCGAATCTATCCCATCTATACAGGATTCAATACAAATTTGAATCAAATACTATGTGATTTTCGTCTAGCACAAAACTGCTATCTTTTCAGATATCAGTATTCAATTTTATATCACACCAAATGTTGAGGTAATTAAAACTATTTTGAGGTAAACATATCGTCGCTGGAAAGGCAAAAGGGCTGAAGCGCCATTTTAACAATGAAATTTTCTTGAGCACCTGTTTGGATTTTTGAAAAAAAAAGAGATTATCTTAGCTTCAGGTAACTCAATGGTATCACTGAGTTACCTGAAGCTACAAAAATAATTCCAAAACTTGTGTGGCTTGAGTGAAGCCTTCTCCCAAATGGTAAATTTATTTAAGATATCTGAAGGACCACAAAAGTTTTCAGAATCAAACGAGAGTCAGAGCATTCGCAGCAGAAAAACAAACTGATCGAATTTTGCTACAACAATGCCTATAGGCAACTTCCAACATTCTGCAGTGCCTTTACAATGTTCACTGAAGGGAGGGTGCACTCATTCCCCGCCTTAATTTGCCACCGACTAGCCAGCTTCTGGGGCAGGACAGGGAATTCAACCACCGTCATTGTCGCGGCAGCATCTGAATGGCTCAGCTCTCCTCTCAACGAGCGATGGATGCAGATGATGCTTGACCACCCTGAAGCACGCTCGATTAAAATGACATTCACTAATAAGAGGAACAACTTATTCAGCTAGCGTTTGGATGGATCGAGTTTAAATCCCACAGCGGGATCCGTACCCTTTTTAGAACGTGGAAAGTAAGATATTGGCCCCATCAATCTTAACGCCAGGATGGACTCCCTCTTGATAGTGTTTTGCAGAAATGAGACCTAATATCCTCCGTTGATATTTCAATTTAATATTTTTTTTTTTCTTACGAATTTACGTTTTTTTTCTTAATTATTATTATTGTGTGTATTACAACTTTTACATTATTATTATTATTACTATGTATTATTATCAATTATGGAAGGTATTGCATACCTTCTGGAATAAAATTTTATTATTATTATTAAAACTGCATATTCAACTCATTTTTGATCAATGTGTCGCTTAAGCTCTTTCGCCTTTCCAGCGACGATTTTTTCTATCTAGACAAAGATTCATAAAGCCTCAGCACTAAAAATGGCACTAAACGTCATTTTGTAGGATTCTAACACAAGCAAAGATTTATTTGTTGATTCTATAGGGGTTGGGAAAATGTCTAATGTTTCCAGTTAATAAAATTGTAAAGTTCTAATTTTCTAAACTCTGTGAAAAGCATACTAAAATGTCAGTAATATATGCAGTTTGAAAACCAGGTTCTACCCAAAATTGCAGAATGGATTTCATAGATTAAAAAAATACAATTAAATAATTGTATTTGGTGGGAAACTACCCATGTTTGATTAAAATAATCATTTGTAGTATTTCTTGTATTACAATCCTAAAACGTGTGTATTCTTTGGTTTATTTAAATCCATAAAAAAGGTTCTCTCTACACAGTCAAGAAAAAGTATTTGTTGAATACCAATTGATTATTATCATTCTCCCTGCACAAGAAGCCAAGGACACTGCAATGAAGCTGAGAATGAGATGCTTATCAGGAATCTCAACAGACAAGACAATAAATTGATCTTAGATTGCAAAACTGTGGGATGTTGAAACACCATGAAATTGCGAAAGACATTCTTGTGCCCCATAAGTGAGCTAATAGTAAGTACAACTACCACGACACAGAAATCCACACAATCTATAAATGGAGATATGTATTGCATTATGACTCTAAACATCTGATCATAATAGACAGATTATAAAATGGCGTGTAGGAAAAGAAAACAACTTTTTTTAAATGTCCTCTACACTATTTTTAAGCCAAAAATGTTGGTGTTTGTGTGGTTAAAATATTAATAATGTGGTTAAGTATCAAGATTTATGGAACGATAGAATAAAGGTACTGTTTCAATTAGATTTTAATATATTAAATCATGAAACTATAGCCTATAGATTATATTTGCGGCACGTCCCAGAGTTGTAGATACGCTAAGTATCGTCCTGGTGAAAGACCACACTTCAGAATCGAAACGTTGCTTGAAATGAAAGCCGTGTTTAGTGCCATAGCACATGTCAACATCGCGTTTTTTAATTTGAATAACCACTTTTTCACAGTATTGTTATCAACAAAAAATAGGATATAACCTAAAAAACCGTTGAGTTATGTCCTGTTATGTCGCATAACAAAACGTAGTGGGCGGAGTCCCCGGAGACGCGGAAGATGGAAAACATGCTTACATACATAAAAGTTGTGCGATATTTTGTGACACCTTGTCTATCTCTTTCTTTCTCGTGGTTTACGACATAAAAACCCAGAAAAGTGATTTAACGTAGCTTTGTACAGGTTGGGTAAAAATATTTAGCTCTCTCTCCATGTATATTTTTGCTCTGAGGCACACACCTACCTAACCGACTATGTGACAAACTTATCTTAAGCTCACAACACCATTTCCATCATAAGTTGCAGAGCTTTCATTTATCTATTTGTCTTTAATGAATTATTTACTGTGCTATATTTTTCAAATTCGAAATAAGAAAAATATCTGAACAATGATGACTCAGGCGAATGCTATTACCATAAAAAAGGCTATTTAAAACTTTAAGAAAAAACACGAAACATTATCATATTCACATAAAATACATTATTAACTAATTACTGATTGAGTGACATAAACAAACCGACAATTATCCATATAACTACTAACTATGTGCCACCTGTACTAACGAAGCGATATACTCACCTGCCTAAACAATGTGATTATCTGACTGACTAACCGATGTGACAGGTAAATCCAGCTGTTGTATTGACCTTGCCAGGTACATGACCTGCTTAAGAGAACAACTGCCAATTATCAACAATCACGCACGTTACCAGACGTAAGATTATATAGTAAAAGATGATTCCCATATTTTTTAATACAAAAAAAATATTTATTTTGAAGATGTGATTTAGCGAAGTAATTTTTTACATTTTTTAGGCGCCATGAGAATTAATGGCTCTTCCGTTTTTTTATCCCACGTTTTACCCATTTCCAAGGTAACAGCACTTCGGAAATATATTTTTTTACATGTGTCAATGTCATTTTATTGTAATTGATTGTTTTTTTTATATGTTGTGAAAATTTCAACTTCCAAGTTTGTGACAATTGTCTGCTAATTAAAATAGAGTATCCAAATACAAAAACGAACAAATCCAATGTATATATGATCACCGGAAAGGCGAAAGGGCTGAAACGCCATTTTGAGAAGCTTACACCAAAGCACTTTTCATTTTTATTTTTATTTTACAATAAAGTTCATTAGTCTTCAGTAGCTGGTTAGATTTTGAAAAAAAAGTTAACTTAACGGTTTAACTGAGAAACCTGAAGCGGCAAAAAGGTTAAAAATTATCCCAAACTTGTGCCGTTTGAGTCAAGCCTTCTCCCAAATGGTAAATATTTTTTAGATAGCTGAACGGCCACAATAATATTCGATGTAGATAAAAAAACTAATCAAAACTGCAATTTAACTAATTTTTGACAAAAGTGTCGCGTTCAGGTGAGCCAAAGGAAATTTGGTAATTTGGCTTTTTGTACGTAATCTTGTCATATGTCACATGTCCTTTTCAAAAAAATAATAGCACTTTATTTTATTTTCTGACGCTTCTCATTTTTCCTTGCTAGATAGATAGTCTAAGGAACAATTCTGCATACTTAAATCAAAGCTTGCAAACCTACAGGTCATGTTGGAAATAACAAAACGAGTGGAAAATAGTTGTGATTCGTTACCTAAATATATTAAATATGAAAAATTTACAAGTTTTTTTTCAGACAAATCAATTATTTGTTCAAAATGGATTTTGTATTATGGTTACTGTGTTCGTGTTTAATTGCCAAATTATATTTGGCCTATATTTGATACATTATTTTTATTTAAACAAAAGATTTCTTAATCCCAATCCGAGCCACTCCCGCCGGCGTATTGTTTGTAATAAATTATGTACATAATGAAACTAATGACATATTGCTAAAAATTGTTTCACAACAAAATATCAATCAACAATGCGGGTACCAGTGGCACAACCGCTAGAGATGTAAATCTATAGAAGCGTTTTGTGGGCGTATCCGTGTGCCTAAAAAAAGTTTTTTTTCATTACTTCTAGTGAAATCGATCAAACATTTTCAAATATGGTTTTAATTTGTAAGTCCCAACCGTTTAGAGCCAGTGAGACCATAAAATCCTCAATCGGGGTATGTTGTGAGGCTGAAAGTAGTGGGGAAAAAAATGAGATAAGTGGGAGGAAGGTTAGTATGTACCTGACTATTCAGATCTGGTCACCAAATACGGTGAAAGCCATTTAAAGTAACGTTTCGATTCGAGTGGTGGTCTTTCACCAGGGCGAGACATAGAATATCTATCACTCACAGATATACTTTTTTTTATTATTTTATGTAAATTAAATGTGTTATGACACATATTAATTAAATAAAAGTTATTTGCCTATGCCGGGTTTAATCCCGTGGATTTCGGATTCGTAGTCGAGCGGCTTACCACTCGACCATGGAGGCCGTTTAATAACTAACAACAAAATAACTAAACATCACGCTGTTTCTCCGCAGGGGTAGGCAGATAGGACGGACCGCCATACAACTCTGTCTTGATACACACTCCTAGCTTTATACACATTCATTTATCGTCTCATACATAGTCTTCATTTATTCTGAAAATTATTGTTTTATTTCAATAATAAATTCAGCAATAATTTTATTAAAATAATGCTAAAATGAACGCATTAAAATACAACGATATTTTCACTCTTTGACAGGTGGGTAAAAAAAGATAGGAATTGCATCACACATTGGCCGATATTATGAAACAAGTATTTCTTTCTAGCTCAAACACCACGTGAATTATGTTATTATTAATTGAACATGTACTTACCTTTGTAAACAACAATTTATCAGAGCTAAAGCTTAATATTCTTGGATGCAACCGTGCTTTTCGGGCAGTAGAACAACATTAAATTTAAAAATATTTTTGATATAAAAACAAAATCGCAATATTTTAATTTAAGTAGGAATAATATTTTAAATAATTGAAATTATATAAATAAAATAGCGCATATTTAAAAATTGAGTCATGTGATATAATATAAGTAAAAAAACTGATTATGATTAATTCACTTTTACTACTAGAATTACTTGGTGTTATAATTAAAAAAAAACGATTTAGCTTCATTTTTCAATACGATTAAAACACGGTTTATTTAAAGGAAAGTGTTTACTAGAGAAACTACTTTATAAGTGAATTTATGTACAATTATATAAAATTCTAAACAAATAACATTATTGCTTTTAGAGATATCTAAAGTTTTTTTAATGTTTCCCTATATCTCAGTCTATAAGCTACAAATTTCACGATAATGAATATAGGTAGGAATCTACCCAGTACTATATCGTCACCGAAAAGGCAAAAGGGCTGAAGCGCCATTTTGGTAAGTTTATACCAGAGCACAATAAAGTTTTTTTGTTTTACAATAAAAAAATTAAAAAAAGTCTTCAATACCTGGTTGGATTTTGAAAAAAAGTTACTCGATGCTCTCACTGAGTTACTTGAAGCGAAATAAATATTTAAAAAAAGTCCCGAACTTGTGTCGCTTGAGTCAAGCCTTTTCCCAAATGGTAAATATATTTAAGATGGCTGAAGGGCTACAAAAATCATCAGAATCAAACGAGAGTTAGAGCTTTCAATGCAGAAAAAAACACTGATCAAAACTATATATTTAACTAATTTTTGACCAAAGTGTCGCTTAAGTCCTTTTGCCCTTCCAACGACGATATATTTGTACAAATAATTTCTACGTGTATGATTTATGTGTTTCTGAGGTATGCTGAGCTTGATTAAAATAACAAAAAAGGTTTCACAGCTCTCGTAAAGAAAAAAAAAATTATTTATATATATTTATATATATATATATATATTTACATATATTGTTTCTGTTCAATTCAACAAACGACTTCAAGAACCACTAATCTCTATACGTTTATATAATAACGCAAAGTTACTTCTGTGAAAGGAACCGAAGTTTAGTTAGCGAACTAGACCTATTGCGGGAATGTCGCATGTATTGCATATTTCTTTACTAGGCAATTTTATATCAACTTTCTATTCGCTCTTAGTTTGATCCGTAAAAATTGACTCCGACATTAACTAAATTCAACATTTATGTATAGTAAATAGGACAAACTGCAATTAAGCAATCGAGGAAATCGTATTTTATGTTAACTTTATTTTAACTATAAAGTTAAAACCTGATTGATATCACAAAAACTCATGAACGGTGACCTTTGTTGTCATAAAATTTGAATAATGTTTTTTTTTACAGTGAATACCACAAAAGAGTCCAGACTGTTCCCAACCGTCTAGAGCCAGTGAGACTATGGCGTCCCCAATCGGGGTATATTGTGATACTGAAAGTAGTGGAAAAGGTAAGGAGATGAGAAAGAGTGAGGTTGGTAAGTACTTAGATATTCAGATCTGGTCACCAAACACGGCTTAAGCCATTTCAAGCAATGTTTCGATTTTGAATGTCACCAAGGCGATACTAAGAATGTCTTTTTTAATATATTTTTTTATCGTTAATACCCCACAAGAGTCCCAACTAGAGATGGTCGATATTTCTGTCCCGGTTAAAAGAAACCGGTTCCTAGCCGGTCACCGGAGCCGTCGATAATATTTCTCTGAGGAACCGGTTCTAAATTCCAGTAGTCCAGAACCAGTTCCAGTTCTTTTCGTTTTCAAATCTCTACCGACCAGTACTTTTTTTTGCGAGGAACTTTTGTCGATTTGCTAGTACTATTTCTCGGTCACAACTCACAACCTTACCCTTTATTATCTATGTGGTTTTTATTTTATTTTTACATATTTTTTAAACAATTAATAAACTATAAATAGAACACATACACTTTGTTTATGACCACTTTATTATTTAATATGATGTCTACCGGTTTCGGAAGTACCCTCCCATCATCAGGACAATATTAAAATTAACCTTTATCCGCCCTGGTGAGCACTAAATTTTCTTCATCTAAAATTCTACGAATGTTTTTAATGTGTTTAATTTATTTTTTTAATTTATAAATATGGTAAGCCACAAAGTAAATGCTTTTTACGAATATGTAATTAATAAACTATTTATTTTTCGGAATTTAAAATTAAAACAAATTTAATTAATTTAAACACTTTATAAATAGTAATCTATGTTAGATTCGACGACCAATTTAATTAGTATAACTCCATGGCTTGTTAATATTCACGAAGCCAGCTGTCCAAATGTTATGGTGCACACACATCTAGCGGAGGATTGCGTTTATCATGTACGTAGGTACCTACGCAGGTAGGCAATCGTCCGCCAAATCTGCATTCGAGAAATTTTATTGATTCGCACAGGTAAAACTTGCACCAATCGACGTTCATCTTAACACAGATAACTTTGCAAGCGGCCAGAAGAGAAACTAAACTTTTTTTCCATTCGGCTTTCAAAACATTTTCAATTGAATTTCTTGAAAAATAAAGTCTTCCTGTTGTAATTTGATACAAATGAAAACCTATCGAATATGATGCACAAATCACTATTATCAATTTTTTTATATAATTCAATTGAATTAAATTTAATATTATTATTATTGAGCTCTGCTATTTTAAGTTTTTATATTTTTGTTTTTAGTGACAGCTGTTTCGGCGTTTAAGGCCATTGTCAAACGCCGAAACAGCTGTCACTAAAAACAAAAATAAAAATACTTAAAATGGCAGAACTCAATAATAATAATATTAAATTTAATTCAATTGAATTATATTAAAAATTTAAATGGAGTTCTACAAATTTAACACAAAAATTATAAATACACTATTATCAAAGTTGAAACATTCTAGATTGGTATATACTTTCAGTGTCGACATGGTTTTTTTTATTATTTTTTTAAAGAAAGACAAACATTCCCGGGTTACGAATAACCTGACAATATTTGAAAAACTCCTACTGCCATCATAATAAGCGGAAGATGTTGCTTGTGCAATGACGGAGGACTTAGCTAGCAGATGAATTGAACTCACGGCGCCCGGGTGGGAATCCGACGCGTTTTTCCATTCAGCTACTAACCGGTCTATTAATCAAAACGTTACTTGAAATAGCTCTAACATCTGACAATATTTGAATTATCATATAAGCGGAAGATGTTGCTTATGCAATGACGGAGGATTTAGCTGGCAGAGGAATTGAACTCACGACGCCCGGGCGGAAATGATACGTGTTTGTCCACTCAGCTACTAACCGGTCTACTAATCAAAACGTTACTTGAAATAGCTTTTATTTAAAAAGTTATAGTGAATGCCCCACGAGAGTCCTAACTGCTTCCATCCATCTAGAGCCAGTAGGACTATGGCATCTCCAATTGGGGTATGTTGTGAGGCTGATGGTAGCGGGAAAGGGAAGGAGATGTGGAAGAGGAAGGTTGAAAAGTACCTGGCTATTCAGATCTGGTCAGCAAAGCCATGTCAAGCTTGTGTTGGGTGACCAAATCTGAATAGCCAGGAATTTTTTTTATCTTCCTCTTACATCTTTTTCCTCTCTCCACACCCTCCAGCTTCAAAACATACCCCGATTAAGGATGACATAATTTCACTAGCTCGGAAAAATTAAAAGCAGTTAGAACTTTTGGGCGATATTCACATAAAAAATATTTAAATAAAATCATGGACTTAATAAAAATAAATAAAAAATCCCTATAATTCCAGCATTAGGACGAGCTGACACCGGCTTAAGTTGTGTTGTCAGCTGTGCAAAAAATGATAACAGCCTACCTTATTATTATAAGTATACATTTTAAAACTAATAATAATTAAAAGTTCAAAGTAAACCATGTATCTAGGAATTAATTTTGAACGTGCATCCTCTACAACTATGATAGCGACGCCACTGACTGCGAAGTTATCCTTGTCATGCTGTAGTTGCATACCATAATGCCTAGTCCTCGTAAAGATAGACAGAGGGTAAACATAAACTAAACTATTTACATTATAAAATACAGGTATCGAAACCACAGTTTACCCGAACACAGTGCTCAAACAGATGCATTGCTTGCATACATCACGTTTCAAACTTGTTATACGACTTGATAAAAGAAAAATCCAGTGAAAGAGATTTTTTTACATAACGCAAAACTTTCCGAACGTATACACTTTTCGTCCTTTTCTCGTTAAAACAATGAACAGGCGTAAATAATACTAAAGGCTGTGTGAATTGGTCCATTTAGAACCATAAGACCACCATTCAGAATCGAAACGTTGCTTGAAATGGCTTTAGCCGTGTTTGGTGACCAGATCTGAATAGCCAGGTACTTCCCAACCTTCCTCTTTCCTATCTCCTTCCCCTCCCCACTACCTTCAGCCTCACAACATACCCTATTTGGGGATGCCATAGTCTCACTGGCTCTAGACGGTTGGGAGCAGTTGAAACTCTTGTGTGGTATTCATATAAAAAAATAAAAAAATTGTATTCACTTTCGACAGTGATGTTCTTGTCAAACCCCTTTTTCTTGCTTACGCTTACTTATTGTTTTTAGCGAGAAAGAAACAAGTGTATACGATCGTCGTATTTTAATATTTGAAAAGTTTTTGCAGTTATTCGAAAAGTTTTATCGTTATATTTTCATTAAATTAAAAATGAACTTATTGAATACAGATCGATTTTTTTTTCTGAAGTCGATTATCAAGTTTGAAACATGCCGTATGCAAGCAATGCATATGTGTGAGTGCTATGTTCGCATCAAATATGCTTACGAATGTGGAGTTCGCAATTTTCATGACTCGTTTTTATCATTATATTCTAAGTCATTTATTTTTGTATTCTATCTGCCTACCCCTTTGGAGATATAGAGGAACGTAAAACTAATTTATTTATTCACTAAACAAGGTATTATTCCACATTAATGCAAAAAAAAAACAAACTACAAACCTCATTACAAACAAACGAACAAATCACAAAAACATTTTTTCGGTAAACTTCCACAAAAACTGTCCCATTTTTCACAAATCACAATACTTAAAAAAATAAACAATCGATCATTATCAATTGTCCAAAAACAGATATTTTTATCAATAAAATCACTCTGGAGTTCCAATAAAATAGATCGATTATTTTAATTAATTAAAATATAAAATCAATTGAAAATAGTCAGTCAATTTAATGACGTTAACAAATGTCTTTTCAATATATCTGAATCTTCACTTTTGATTACGTTTTGAACTGTTATTGATATCACGTAAACTTTAGTTTAAATACACTATTTAAGGCTTCGCCGCCGTGAGAAGGTTGCGTACCGTCCCGCCTGCGGATTGAGAACTGACTGAAGAGTTCCTCGGTGATACAACAATACGTATTTGCAATATACCAATAGGTAAATCTACCTCCGGCTGTTAGCAGCAAGTTTACCTTGAGTCTAGGCGATCGAAATTTGATGAGATGTTTGATGAGAAATACTAGAACGGTTGAGATCGTTAAAGCAATTATTAGATTTTTTTTAATTAAATGAAAAATATCTATGAAAATTAATGAAGCATTAACATTACAATTAGATTTTTTTGATTTAAATTTAATACGGATTTTATTTTTGTAATATTCTAGTCGTTCAAAAAAATTGAAACAATTTTTTATGTGTTCTGCTGCATCCCGAGCTAATCCCTTGAAGTTTACATTAAAAACAACAAATTCATAAAACATCTTATTAATAATTTTTAAGGAGGGTTTTGATTTTGAATTCTAAACTTGACCACTGTTTAATCTTCCGAAGGCGATGTCATTCGTTAATAATTTCTTGTAGAATTCAAAAATCATTTAGTATTTCAATTAACTGTAAAAGATAAGTAATTATGTGTTGTGAAAATCATTCACATCATGCGAGAATATAATCTAAGTTTTCGGATAACTTATTTTTAAAGCTTGTAAACAAATTCAAATGAGTATTGTTATTATTTTATATTAGTTGTAACCCGTGAAAAATCACGGGATTAAACTTGACTTGCCGACAAAAAATAAGTTGTTTTTAATCCACCATTTCAAATATAGAATAGTGTCTGCTAAAATTCATTATAGGTAGTTACTTTACTGGGTAGATATTTGAAAAGATTCCTTACTTTAAATTTAATAATTTTCTGAACACGTCCATCAGTTCCAATTTTGAAAATTCTTACTAGTACGTCCATACGTACGCACGTACTCATAAAGGAACTTATTAATGGTTAATTACATACGGTTAGTGCTTAAATAAATGACAATATATTATAGAATCGGTAACAAGAAAGTTTAGAGAGGATAACAAGTGTATACAAACATCGAATTTTAATATGCAAATAGTTCTTAGAAAAGTTTTACAGTGTTTTCCTTTTTATGATCTTTTAGTGATGAACTTTTTTTTTCTTATTTTTTTTTTTTTTTAGTGTGTGTGTGGATACTGTGTTCGACTCAACACTTTCTCCAATACCTATACAAATTCCCCCTTTGATAGTTCTTGTCAAACCATAATATTAGAAACTAAATTGACGAATAGCTTTATCATAACAAATACTAAGAAAACAATTATCCTTACCTTCAGATACAGAAAAAATCCATCAAAAACGTCTGGAATCAAAGTCAACTGAGTAAACAACTACGCCACGGAAGTCTAAAGAGTGAATTGATGTTTGTTTTCTGAAAACACTCTGCTAAAACCTAACACGAGTAGGTATTCCTATTAAGTCATAGATTAGAACGTGTAAAATGCTACTTGTTTTTTTTCTGAAAGTTTTCAACTATTAATAGAAAAGTGACAATAGACTTATTTTACTTGCCAGTTGCGATAAGGCATGCGTCTAAAACGTTTTCCCAGGAAAATTGATAGAAAAGCCATCAAAACCCAACACAAGCGTACATTAAATCTATTTCTGAAACGGTCGGGAAATAAACACCTCGTTCACAGAACACAATGAATAATTTGAACTATTGGTGGATAGATTCGCATTCTATGGAATCAACTGCTCTCGGCTAACTCTATAAAATCGATCAATCAAAGTTTTTCACGACCCAGACCAGAGTTTTGCAATAAATTCGAACGGTGGATTTGGGAGAGCAATATGCATTTACAAAGATCAAACACCATTCAATGGATTAAGAATCCAAATAAATAATTTGTTAAATTAATTATTAAAAAAACACATTAATTTATGGCATTCCACATGTATCAAATATGGGACCTTTTTATTTTCATTATTTTAATATTTTGCTACATTACAACACCAATGAGTTATAAAAACTCACTCTGGGACAAGGGTAATTTACATTACATGAATTGCTACAAATATACAATACGGAGTAATCAAATTTATAAATTTACCCCAAAAATACAGCATGAAAAATGGGGTATTTGGTATAAAGAAGAGAAAAAGAGAAGAGAAACCACAATGCATAGGTGTATATAAGACAATTATTGAATAGCAAACTAATAACGAAAGGGGGACTATGTTTTATTACAAAGTAGTCGAGACGAAAATTCGACAGAGTGTTTGATTATACGCACATATACAATATACACAATTAGTAGTTCAATGAATTAATAAAAACTTATTTATTAAATGTGTCATTTTCAAAAAGTTTGGGGACCAACGCACATCATCAAGGCAAATATATTGACACGAAAAATCGTAAAAATTCTAAAACCATACGCTACGATAATTTAAATTCAAACAAATTTCTTTACGATTTCAAGATGAAGAAAAACCCAGAACAAAATATATCTGGGTTTGTGCGACCTTTGACACATAAAATTTGCCTAAATTAGAGTTTCGTGGGCATTTCAATCAACAGGTAACAGTTAACACTATTTAATGTAAAAATCTTAAATTATTTCAAATCATTAACTATTTTCTACACGATAGCAAGACTCACAAAAACAGTAAAACCAAATATATTTTGATTGTGCAGCAGTACTGAAATCAGTTCAATTTCCGTGAAGAATTTGCCTAAATCGGAGATTCGTAGACATTAGAAATGGACAGGTTAGTTAGAAGACATGACTAAACTGTTAAGAATTCTGAACGATACGTGTTAGAGCTAATTATTTAATTGATTTTTCTTGCGGTTTCCGTAAAGTATATTCCCAATGGCATTGATTGCTATTCGCGTAATATTTAACTGCGGAAATCCTCCTTATTGTGATAAGTGAGGTGACACATTCGTGGGTTACCAATGGACAAAATAAAATATATAAAATACTGGTTTATGCATCATTTCCTGTAATGGGTTTTAAGTTATTAGGGTTTGGGAAGTCCAAACGCCCGCACGCCCAATAGCCAATTAGGTGGTCGGGGATCTTTTCCGGTTTTTCGTGTTTTTTGTTGATACACAACGCAGGCACTATTATTATTAAAAAAGTATACAGCTGAAAGTGGCTTTGACCAAACGAACCTACCTTCGGGGAATCCCCAACGCGTCATCCAACTTGAAACTGGAATCGAAGAGATGGATGAACTTCGATGCAATTGATTATATTTACATACGATTTAAATTGGACGTCGTGGCTTGTTGGAAAGTGGCTAGATTTATTTGAATAGGCAGTTGAGAAGCCAACTAGACATCGAGTGAACTTTACTTTATACAAATTTCGATGAAAGTATTTATTAAACGAAAGCAAAAGAATTAAAATAAGAAACTCCATTTAAAAATAAAAATAAATTTAAATCAGAGAACAATAAACGTCGATTCTGAAAACTTAAGTTTTATTTCGAAGAAATTGGTAATAAATGTAAATCTTGCCATTTTGAACATTTATTAGAAAATCCAACAAATCATAATGCCTCTTACGTCATTTTATCCCAATCGTAGTGCCATTACGGAGCACTGTGGAGAGTTTGATAAATATTACAAGGTCATCATATTTCAAATCGTATGGATCTCTTTACACTTCAATCGGGTAAATTTTTAGAAGGCAAAAAATTATGAAAGCTTAGATTTTTTTCTTCCATGTCACTGAAAAAACCATTGAGTTTTTACCATGTAATTTCCTAAATTAAAAATATATATATATTTTTTAATTCTCTTAAATTAAAATGATTTTAAAATAGAAATCTAACTTTTCTAAGACAAAAAAAAACTTTCAATTAAACGATTGATCAAATCTTGACTGAAGCCAGTACAGCTACTACTACAAAGGCACTTCAAATAATCTCGATACCACCCACCTGACAACTACAACCTTGCAGAAAATGCTATTAAAAGCTTTATGAGACTCATCAAACATCAAACACAACGATTTTTTTGCCCATCAACATGAAAAAAACTGGATTTGGGAAGTCATCTCCTAGGTCCTAATGACTTGGGTAATTAACATTGATTTCAAAACATCATCGTCATCACGTATTTCCAGAGAGGTCAAATAATTCCTCGCGTAATAAAAGGGGGTTCTCATTGATGAGGTAGGTACCTACTCGAGACGTCAAACTCAAACACACAAAGACAAGTTGATATTGAATATATTATATTATCGTCGAGAAGTTTGTTTTTTACATTTCGAAGAATTGCACGAATCATGCAAAAACAAATCAAGAATTCCATATAAAACTGGTTTTAGATAGTACCTGATTTTTAACGCTTTTTTTTCTTTTTGAAAACAACCAATAAAGCTTTTCAAATTATTTTGTAGAGTTAAATTGATACTTTTTCAAAGCTCACGATAGGAATTACGTTGTGAACTAAAAAAATCTAATGCAGAAAGCTGTACAATCTTCGTGGTTAGGTTATTAAAAGGATTCCGAATGATCCTTAACGGGCTAGTAGCCGATTGGTTCCAAACATCGGGTTCAATCATCTTTAATCTAAGTCTTTCATCATTACAGAAGCAACATTTTAGGCTTATTATAATGGTAGTATGAGGAATTTACATCTGTGTGCGTAAAGAAGAACCGAATGAGTCAATAAACTAGAGATGGTCGATATTCCTGTCCCGGTTAAAAAGGAATTGGTTCCAAGCCGGTCACTGGAACCGTCGATATTATTTCTGTGAGGAACCGGTTCCTTTTTTAGGAAAATAAAAATCGATATCATTTCTCCGAGGAACCGTTTTTTTTTTGTTGATTTGGTATTACTTTTTTGGGAGGAACTTTTGTCGATTTGCTAGTACTTTTCGATTTGAATATAAAAATCTCCTTCGTGGAACTTTTCTGGCACCAGGAACAGGTTCGAAAAAGAACTAAACAATCAACCTGTTCCTCGCCGGTCACCGGTAACTGGAATCGCAGGTACACCCAATTCTGATATCGACCATCTCTACAATAAACGCAGATGTTCTGGAGAGCCAAAACAAAATTTAAGAAATTCGTTTTTTTTATATGTGTCATATGTCACATATCCTTTTTCAAAAAATTATAGACTCATCTCATTTTTCCTTGCTAAATACGTATCTAAGGAACGATTCTGCATACTTAACTCTAAACTTATTTTTTGACTCGTTCCGTTCTTTCTTGCGCACACAGAGATATATAAATATATATTTTTAAATTATTTTTTTTTATTTACTTAACTTCATGTTTATTTACAATATTTTATATGCATTGTCCTCCACGCTAGAAGTTCACCTGTGATGTGGAGGTATTGTCAGGTTATTTGCAACCTTATAATGATCCATAACTTTAAAAAATCAAGTAGTTACAATAAATTTGTAGCGACGAGAAACAGATTTATAAAAGCTGCTTAACAAATTAAATGATTAAATTTTTAGAATTTGATACATCCATAAACTTCTTGATTAGTTTGCTGACCGTTTCGTAACAGTTCACGTATTGGTACCATTTAGCAACCGTCAAAAATTCATGAATACCATATTTTCCAGTTTGCACATTAATGGCCGATAATTAACTTGAAAATGGAATATCCCATCCTTAATAAGTTAAGTCCATATCGTAAAGATGTTTTTTCCGAGAACTACAAGTATCTGCAGATTATGTGAAGGGGCTATTGAAGAAGATTTAAAAATAAACATGAAAACATGCAGGCGCATCAAGGCTAACAATTTCAATACTCACTCTTTGAAATGTCTTGAGAAGTATGCAGTGAAAATAAGATGATAAAAATGCAAATTGAAATATAAATCAAGCAGAAAAATAGTAGTAAAAAATAAACGAAATTAAAGGTGCTACCATCAATCACGTTACATATAATATAGACACGTTGTAGCGCTCTCAAAGTGGCAAGAAATAATCACGCTAGTTGGTGTGACCGGTGTTTAAGCCGATTTAGTACTTAACGGTCACGCTTCGCTTGAGGCCGTTTCAAGCAAGTATGGAACGGGGTCCGAACTTCGGATATGTTTCGTTCATACACATATATTCTATGAATGTCTGTCTTTGTCGTACATGAACGATATTTGAATGATGAATTTACTGGTGACGTGTGTGTTTTGCTTGCCACATTTTGCGTTAGTATTCTAAGGCTATAACGTGTCTATATATACAGTATCTTGCTTTTTATTGCCCTTTTTACTAGCGGCGAAATTCTTGTATGGGTATTGCGCTGTAAATAATTTCATAAAATATTGGATGGTTTGGGCATGTAGAGCGAATGAACGAAGAAAGGAGTGTGAAAAGAATATATGGTGCGAAAGTGAATGGAAGAAGAAGTCGGGGACGCCCGACGAAGACATGGCACGATTAAGTAAAACAAATGCTTGAATCGAGTCTTGTGAAGAGTCAGAATAACAGAAGATTATGTATGAGACGATGTATGAGTGTGAATGAAGCAATGTGTGCCAAGACAGAGTTATATGGTGTTCCGTTCTCTCTGCCTACCCCTGCGGGGAAACAGCGTGATGGTTAGTTAGTTATATCGCTAAAAAATCTATAATTCAACTCTACCACCATAAAATAAGTTTTTTCTATCAATTCCTATTTTTTATTTATATTAGCTAAATACCTTATAATGGTCATCTTAGCTGACTCAAAAGGTATTATAACATAGAAATTTTCCACGATTTATAATGTTAAATCATAAATGAAATAGACCACAGATTCTTTTTCATTTTTATGACCGACCGGTTTCGCTTAGCTTAAACATCAACAGGGTACAACATTAAGCTGATGTTTATTTGTTATTTCATTTTCAATAAATTTAATTATTTATTGCGCAACAATTTTACTTGAAGTATTTACTTGCTAGTAAGGAATAAACGTACACTACAAGGTAAAACTGGAAGGTACTTGACTACAGACTCAGAGGTCAATAAAGAAAAAAATACTTTTGTAGGATATTTACAACAATTAAATTAAATTCATTAAAATCTAGTGTATCTACATCTCGTTTCAGAGTGGATGAAATTCTCACTATCTCACTGGTAATAGACAAAATATCAGAATTTAAAGAGTTGTTTGAAAGGACTTTACCCATATTTCTGAACAGATCTGAATAGCCGGGTACTTCACAATCTTCGTCTTCCCCCTTCGTCTTCGTCAACTTCCTTTACCCGCACAATATTCGCCAAATGGAGATGCCATAGTTCGACTGGCTCCGGATAGTTGGAACTTTAGTGCGGATAACGGTTAAACTGCACAAAGTTAGGTGAGCAGTAAAGGTGCGTTCACAAGGTTAAAGTAACACTCTGTTATAACGTAATGGTTTAAGTGGCACCTCCGTAAATAGTTCGATAGACTAATACTGGCAGATGTATGGAAAGGTTGAATCATTACACATACAGGTATTATTGGATGAAGTGACCATACAGTATTATGAAATGATTCATGAATTATATTTAAATACTTTAAAATTTGGCAAAGCGTTGGTGTTAAGTCGAATGGGTATGTTTTATTTTATATGTTGTTAAATACGTAGAAAATCTCCGAATTCATTTTCCAAATAAGGCAAACGATAAATTGTCGTATGAGTAACAGTCAATTTGTGTTTTTGTGTACTGAAGAAAAGTGTGACATTGTGCACGTTTTCCTCGCCGGCAACGAAGTGATAAACAGATAAAAGTGTGTCGTGTGCGTGTCTGTGTGCCCGAAATTAGCACAACTTCTTACTTTGATTTAAATTGACTGAGGTCTAGGGGTCGAAAGATCTTATGCAAAATGGCGGAATAAGTTTTATTTTTTATTATTGTAGATCACATTTCTGTGGATTTTCTCATCAGTGCTCGTCGGCATTGGTCACCGGGAAGGCAAAAGGGCTGAAGTGCCCTTTTGGGAAATTACACCAGAACACTAAAGTTTTTTTTAGTTTTACAATAAAACTAACTGCCTCGCAGGAAATTTGTATATTTTTCATGACTTATTACAAGTTTAAGCACGGAATAGTTATTAAGTTCCAACTATATTATGTACTTCTAAGAACCTATTTTTTGTTTTAAACTTCTCTTTAGATATTTTCAACTTTATCTTTGATGTAATTATGATTTTAATTTTTTGTGTTTTTTGTAATGTATTTGTGTAAAACTATTTTTTGCAAAAATAAAATAAAAAAATAAAACATACCCAATTGGCAATGCAATCTCGTCGATGGATCGGCTAAAGGACCGAAGCGCCATTTCGGTAATTTTTATTTAATTCACAGAGCACTCTAAACTTTGTTTTTGTTTTACAATAAAATTCACAAGTCTTCAGTACCTGTCTGGTTGGATTTTTGAAAAAAAGTCCACTCAATGCTCTCACTGAGTTACACGAAGCGACAATAAGCTTAAAAAATCCCAAACTTGTGTCGCTTGAGTCGAGCCTTCTCCAAAATGGAAAATATATTTTAGATGGCTGAAGGGCCACAAAAGTCTTCAGAATCAAACGAGATTCGTAACATTTTATTAACTTCTTTCTTTTTTTTTCTTCCTTTTTATTACTTTTTACTTTTGTGCACAACGTAAACAATATCTATAAAATCTCTAGCAATCTCCGTGTAACAACTTTGTTCTAACTTTCATTTAATTTCATCATTCATTTCTTTTCTTCTTTTTCCTTTTTATTACTTACATTATTTTATTTGTATTAATGTTTAACATTTAATATTATATAATTTATGTACTCTACGTCTGTCTCGACACAGAAATATCCTAGTGAGACAGACATAGACCAAACCCATGTTTTTTTTTTAATATTTTAACAAGAATAAATATTTAAAAAATAAAAAAAAACAGTCGATGCAGGAAAAAAATTTCGTCAAAACCGCACTTTTAACTCATTTTTGACCAAGTGTCGCTTAAGCTCTTTCGCCCTTGCAGCGAGGATATGATATTTTAAAGTAAGAATCAAAACTATTCTATTTTACACCATTAGTAATCAAATAAATTATTCAACTTACATTAGAAGCCTTCCTTTCCATAAACAACACTATAACAATACCTAATTATAAATATATTAGAATAAACCGTTATCACTTGCATTGGCCGTTTATATAAACAGTTGTTACACGCTTATCAGTGCAAATCATTAGATAATGAATTAATAACGATGTCTTAACAACACGATTAGAGATAAGAATACATATAGATTCTTAGTAATTATTTCGATATTTGAGACTTCCTATGTTTGAAAAGGAATAATTAATCACTGTCGACAGTTGATTTTTTTGAGATTTAAATGTTTTTTATTCAATGATATTTATCTGAATTCGTCGGGAGCAAAGTTAGTTTTAAGAGAGTGATCGTAAAATTTGTAAACAAATTAGCTTCGTCACCATTTAATGCTTTGAAATCCCAGAAATTGTGGAAAATCACTGTTTTTTAACGTACTCGTATATAAAAAATACACGTAGCATCGTAGTATGTAACCTTTTTCAGTTAATTATTCATATTAACAGAATATAATACGTCTGAATTATTATTGATAATAAGAAATAATCTATAAAAAATATGCAGTTATTATTTTTTAAATTAATGACGTTTTCTGACTTGAGTTCCAACTGCTCCCAACCGTCTAGAGCCAGTGAGATTATATTTATAAGTACACAGGCCTTCGATCTAAGAACAAGAATATACTCGTATATGGAGAGAGAGCTAAACATCTTTACCCAACCTATACAAATTTACGAAAAATCACTTTCTCCGAGTTTTTACATCGTAAACCGCGAGAGAGAAAGAGATAAGACAAGTTCTCACACAATATAGCTCCGCTTTTAGGTATCTAATAAGCATGTTCTCCGTCTCCCGCGTCTCCGACGACTCCGCCCACATCTTTTTGTTATGCGACACAACAGGACAGAACTAAACGGTTTTTGAAGTTATATCCTACATTTTTGTTTATAAGAATACTGTGAAAAAGTGGTTATACAAATAAGTCGACATGTGCTATGCTAGCCACGCCCCAGTCAGGCAAAAATCATCAATACTGACTACAGCGCTCCCTCCTGGCATATTATTTTTCTGAGCCTTCGATAGAGTCGATCATCACTACCATCCTCGGAGTAAGAATATCTATGGAGAGAGAGCTAATTTGTTTTACCCAACCTAAACAAATTTGCGATAAATTACTTTCTCCGGGTTTTTACATCGTATAGCATGAGAGAGAAAGAGACAACAAAATTTTGGTATGATTTCACACCGCTTCAAAGTATTTTAACCATGTTCTTTGACTCGTGCGTCTCCCGGGACTCCGCCCACACGCTTTGATGTGCAACTAAACTGAACATAACTCAACGGTTTTTTAGGTTTTATGGTATATTTATTTCTATAAGAATACGGTGGAAAAGTGGTTATACGAATAAACAAAAACATTGTGTCGAAATGTGCTAGGAATGGATGTATACTAGTAAATACCGTAACCTTAGTCTTAGCCACGCCCAGGTCCAACCGAGTCAGTAAAACCTAGTAAAAACTGACTACAGATCGATCTACAGGGTTACCTCATGTATATTATTGCTCTAAGCCACCACCCGACTTACATGCCACTATATAATTTTAATAATGATCATTACCACCCTATCGTATGTACCTGAATAAAATGACTCCAAATTAAATCATTTTGGAGCAACGTAGCTTCACGCGGACAAGACTGTGATGTGTTATCGGTGTTATCACCATCAAGGTCAACTTATTTTATACACAATTTATTTTGTTATATATCTTGGTAAATACAAAATGTAAGGTATTGCCCCGTGTCGGTCTTACTAGGAGATTCCTGTGTTGAGACAGACGTTGGGTACTTTAATAATATAATAATAATAACAGTGAACTTATATAGCGCAGTTTTGTGATATTTCACCTCAAGTGCGCTTCATACTAAATTAATTATGCTAATAAGATTAACTAACAATGAGAAAATAATACATAATATGTATACAAACTAAAACTATCTAAAATCATGATCGTTATCATAAATCGTGAGAGAAAAAGGTTCAGATATGGGTATAACAGTGCGTGTGTACATCAACAGATTAAAAAAACAATTTACCAGAAGCTAAGGGTATAAAAATTCAGATGAAACGTATGAATTCATATTAACATATTTGTCAAATCAAAGAAAAGGAAATTAGATTGAGGACAGTTATATGTTGGTACTTAAACACTAAAACTTTACTTTAATTATATAACAAGGTGAAACATTACAGTGATGAATATTCAAGAAGACTTAAACAAGAAGTAAAACAAGTTACATCTTATAAATGCAAATAAAAATAGAGAAAGAAGAGGTGAAATAAAATGAATATCAGAACAAAGATATTACATGGAGGTGAAATTTAAGGATATTGTGCAGGTGTTTAGAGGTTAGGTTGCATATATAATATTTTGGATGGTTTATAATCCAGTTAATGGTTAATATAAATTTAAAAAAATAAGAATGTTTGTATAATATTTAATATCCTCAATTAATATTTTGTACGTGTATTATTTAAAAAAAAAAATTCTAAATATTTTTAATATTTGCAAATTTATGTTTATTTCTATTTATCTTTATTATTACCATTGTGTGTATTACAACTTTTATTTTATTATTATTATTACTATATATTATTATCAATTATGAAAGGCATTGCATTGCACTACTCTTGCATACCTTCTGGAGTTAAACTTTATTATTATTATTATATGCCTATTTATAAAGATAGTTTTAAATCTTAAATATGAACGTTTAGGTAGGTGTTATATAGTAGTTAATTGATTCTAATTTTGATTTTAAAACAGAATTGATAATCTTAACCTAAACTCGTTTACTAAAGTACCCGTAAATTTGACGGTTAGGTTAGGTTAGGTTAGGTTAGATTAGAAGGTGTGATTAATGCGAAAAAAAACAATTTTATTTTATTTATGATTTTTTTAAATTTACACTACGTAGACTTATTTTATAAAGGGGATAGTTCAAAAACCCTACATATTATTGATTTATATTAATAACTAACAATAAAAAAAACATACGATAAAGCTAACTTTTCTGCAAAGTGTAATGATGGACGCACTGGCTCACTCCTCGCTTTAACCACTAGGTGTAAAGAATTTTTTTATACTAAATACCGCACCAGAGTCCCAACTACCCCAACCGTGGAGCCCTTGGATCTATGGCATCCCCAATTGGAGTATGTTAATAGGGAGGTAATTAGATGCGGAATAGGGAGGTAGGGAAGTACTTGGCTATTAAGATCTAGTCACCAAACACGGCTAAAGCCATTTCAACTAACATTTTGATTCTGAATGGTGGTCATTCATCAGGGCCATACTAATAATAATAATAATATTTTTATTAAATTTCTAATACATTACAATTTTTTTGAATTTAATGCATATAAGAAATAAGTTATTTTTTTTACAAAATAAATACAAATTATAGTAACAAAAAATAAAATTTCAAAAAAATAAAATTTCAGGCAGTGGTGATGATCAGGTCAATGAGGAGAAACTCTTTCAAGAATCAATAGGATTTCACTTCTGAATCTCTCCTCACTGACATGAAATAAGTCGATATCGGAAGAGATTTTGTTCAGGAGCAAAATACTTCTCCCCACCGGCAGAACCATTGGCAGGTTGGTCCTACAGGCAGGAAGATAGAATAATCTATGAAGACGCTGTCTTAGATAGTCATCAGGAACATAGAGACTTACGCGCTCCAAAATAGCAGGGTTTACAATATAGCCCCGCAGCAGTCTGAAGAAGTGAGTGGCGGCATATACTCAGAGTATCTACCACTCTGGAATACTAGTTCAAATTATTTCTAATTTTGATACTGTTAATTCGTGGTGGAACTCCATTTCAATGATTTTAATAAAACGATTTTTAACTTTATTTCAATATTTTTGTGATAAAAATAGTGGAATAAAGTTAAAAATTTGGTATTATTAAAATAACTAGAAATTATTATTAAAATAACTTAAATATCTAATTATTTTTTAAAGAATTATACATGTTTATCCTTAGAGTATATATAGTGATATCTATCCAAGGCAGTGTAGTCAGTTTTAGATGATTTTTACCTGACTCGACGGACCTGGGCGTGGCTAAGACTAACGCTAGGGTATTTATACAACCGTTCATATGACATATCGATATAATGTTTTTTGTTTATTCGTATAACCACTTTTTCACAGTATTGTTATCAACAAAAATATAGCATATAATCTAAAAAATCGTTGAGTTGTGTCAAGTTTAGTGGCATATTAAAAAAATTTGGGCAGAGTCCCGCGGTGACCCAGGAGCCCAAGATCATCGCGACAGTACATAGAAGCGGTGTATTATATCTGTTGTCTCTTTCTCTCTCATGGTGTACGACGCAAAAACCCGGAGAAAATGATTTATCGCAAGTTTTTATAGGTTGGGTAAAAATAATAAGCTCTCTCTCCATACATTGTTACTCCAAGTGTTTATCATGTTGGGTTTTAAAAATAATAAATTAAAGTTTTTATATGTAATAATTCAATAGAATTCTTGGTAAATTATCCTAATTGTGATTGACGATCTCCGCGATCGAGCGGCTAAGCGAAGGTCACGGGTTCGTATTCCGGAGTTCGTAAATATATTTTTTTGTTGTGTAATTTTGCAAATTATTTATACTAAATAATATATAGTGTATTTGCGTCACGTTCCAGAGTAGTGGATATTATAAGTATCGCCCTGGCGAAAAACCCATATTCAAGGATGATATCGGAACGTTGCTTGAAATGGCTTTAGCTGAGTTTGGTGACCAGATCTGAATAACCAGGTGCTTACCAACCTTCCTTCTTCCCATCTATATCTCTTTCTACACCCTTCAACTTCACAACATACCCCGATTGGGGATACTTTAATCCCACAGGTTCAGTTTCATAACAGTTGGAACTCTTGTTTGATATTCAAATAAATATATATTATTTTTTTTTTTTTAACTCGCCAAAACGGCCCAATTAAAAGTATTGAGAAGTTTAGCATCAGATGACGTCACATGGTTGATAATATTGTTTTCCAGTAGCGTCCCGGAGCGTTCAGATTTGTTGATTTTGTAATCATCAAATCATGTATAAATTGGATGACCGGCTGTACACAGGTGAAATAAAATATACATTTAAAGAAACGATATTTAAACGTTCAATCCGTCTATTGATCCTTCGAATATAAAAATATTAACCGTGAATGTTAGGTTAGGTTAAAATTAAAAATATTTTTCATTCGGTTGGGCGAACACAGCTTGAAAAACATGTCTGATATTATGCTAATTTATCTTAACTGAAACTGACTTATTTAAAAAAAAACGAAGTTCTTATTATCTGCAGACATTTTATTTCCATTGTTTGTTTTCTGTTACATTGTATAGATACCTACAGTTATATATTTATATTTTTGTAGAGTGACGTCAAATACTGTAAAACACTTCACTACTAGCCATTTTTTAAACTGTTTATTGGTGAATGGAAAAGTAGTTTCATACTAACAGAAGAGTATGTATGAGACGATGTGTGAATGTGAATGAAGCAAGGAGTGTGTGAGATGTGGCGGCCCGTCCTCTCTGCCTACCCCTATGGTAAAACAGCGTGATGGTTAGTCGGTTAGTTAGTTAGTTGATTGGTGGGGGATTTTCATTGCATTCATTCAATTTTAATGTGTTTAACCATATTTTTAATCCACCCATTTCAAATATAGAATTATATCTGCTAAAATACATTATGGGTAGGTACTTTATTAGGTAGGTACGGATTTGAAAAGATTTTTTTTTAAATTTGACGATTTCAAACATCAGTTCTAAATTTAAAAAGTTCACACTCTTACGTACGTACGTTCTCACAAAGGAAATTATTTATAGTTGATCTTCCTTTCCTCGATCTTCTTCACATCCCCAACTCCGTTTAGCCTCACAACTCACAACAAATCTTAATTGGGGATTTCATAGACCCTCTGGCCCCGAGCAGTTTGAACTCTTGCGTGGTATTCACATTTAAAAAAATTTATTTAAAAAACCATAAAACGCCTTTTACATAATTTATTATATGATGTTTGGTTTTTATAAGATTTCTGATGAATGTTTTTGCTCAATTTCCTTAAAACACGTTTGTCAAAATCGCTGTGAACTCTCTTGAAATTGTTGATACAAAATCAGGAGAATGAAAACTACAAAGAGATAAAAAAACTTATTTTCTAAATGAAGCTTAATTTATAAAAATCCAGGAAGTAATTAATAATGTACACGGTAATAATAAGTCCTTCCGGAAACATAGACAACCTTAGACAAGTGTTGTAAGCAGGAGTATCACGACAATGAAATGTTTGGTAATATAACCTTGGCTAGTAAATGCAAATAAAGGTTGCGATAGAAATGACATAATAATTGCTCTTGCACAAGTAAAGACGAAGTGCATTGGACATTTTTAACGCCAAATTCTGTAACCTCATGAGATAATTTATATGAAATGTGTGTGTGTTTATTTGTATTTATATAAGCAATGAAACCTACATGATTTATAAAACCTCGCACAAAAAGATTTCGCCCAAAAACGTGTTATCTAAGGGTTCAAAACCACATAGTAAAAGGTCTAAAAAATAATGTCATAAAGATCGAGAAACGATGTAACTACAAAACTAAAAGATTAATAAATATGTAGAATTGAAGACACTAGAAGATATGTAAATGGTAATGATGATTCGAAGGTGTGTTTCTTTATTTTTTTTAATTTATTCCTTTCATATTTCATTATTCCTTCTATCTTCCTTTCCACCTCAAATCTCTTCTATATTCCTTTAAAAAAATATCATATAATCTAATTACAAATAATAAAAGAGAAGTAGTGGAACTACAATACTAACCAAATTAGAAAAAAATAATAATAGAGAAACTAAAAACCACAATAAAATTAGATCAAGGAACGACAACACCACTAATTGAAAATCGATGAAACCTCATCGAAAAAAACGATGAACTACAAATACAGAAACGATAAAAATACAAATATTAAATGACAGGAAACGATGAAACTATAATAAAACAGATATAGAAACGATGAAACTACAAATAAAACATAAATAGAAACGGTGAAACCACAAATTTTAAATAACAGAAAACGACGAAACTATAATAAAACAGGTATGGAAACGATGAAACTACAAATAAAACAGATAAAGAAACAATGAAAATAACAATCTAAAATATCATGGAACGACGAAACTACAAATAAAACAGATATAAAAACGATAAAAATACAAATCTTAAATGAGAAAAAACGAAGAAACTATAATAAAACAATTAAATAAACAATAAAACTACAAATAAAACAGATATAGAAACGATGCAAATACAAATCTAAAATAACAGAAAACGACGAAACTATAATAAAACAGATATAAAAACGATGAAACTACAAATAAAACAGATTTGGAAACGATGAAAATACAAATCTTAAATAACAGGAAACGATGAAACTATAATAAAACACGATATATAAACAAAATATAAATATATAAAGGTACCACAAAGCTAAAAGATATAAAAATACCACATTAAGCTAATAATTATCTAAAAATTACGGTAGAAAACGACAAATGGTTGCATTTTCAAGATAACCATTTAATTTTCAGTCTGAAATTTCTGAACGAAAAAAACATACAAATAATAATACACAAGCGATATAACAAAACATTCATAATTATAGTAACTAAATGCAGTTTAAAAAGGATTACTCATAAAATTAAACTAAAGTGTTCATTGAAGTAAGCATAGATTCTGGATCAAAATCCAATATCCATAAATAAAATAAACTAGAAATGATTGCTTCAAATCATATATAACATGTTTAAATTTAAACACAGAAATGCAGATACAGATAGAAATTAAATTTATTTTCGAATACGAAAATTCTAAACGATTATCTCAGCTTTCCCAAAATATCTAACAGTTAAATAACACTTACTAATTTAATATCTTCTGTTATATCTATGACTCGTAACGTAAAAACGCGACTTACTTCCTATTTCCTTCATCTCAAACTTTGTTCGAGTTGAAGGCCACGCGTAGTTTGAACGTCTACGCATTCAAGCCATTATATTTTTTGCTCTTGAACGTGCAGTGATTTAATACTTTTTTTTATTGAAGAATGAATGAATCTGATATTTTTTTATAAAAAAAGGGAAATATTGTCAGTTTTCTGATTATTATTATTCGATGTAGAGAATCGGGATTTAATGCCAAAATGTGACTCATTGAAAAAAGGCAATAACAAATTATATGACACGCTAATTACCCGGAAATGGCGTGATATGCTGAAGATACCTGGTATAAAAAAATATTCTTGACCGAAAAAACTTTGCGAATTTCATAACACCAGAGCTTACCGTTCTAAAAATTATGCTGCGACAGACAAACAGAGTGCTGAATAGTTAAGATTATAACTTACGTAAGAATCGTAAGAAAGGTTTTTTGTATTTTTTTAAATAAAAAATAAAAAGGCCAAAAACCGATTTTATGTCAAGCAGAACTTTGTGAACCTTTTTGATTTTAATATAATAATAATAACGAGTTTAAAAAAATAGTCGCACAAACAAAACATAAAGATTGTTATTTAAATGTTATTCTATTGTTTTCTCATCGTTCTGTTATTTTATTTTATATATTTTGTTCTCTCTCTGTACCTAACCTAACCTACATAACCGCACACTTTGTATTTTTAGTGTAGTTTATTGTTTTTATCCTGATGATGCTTAGGTTAGAGGAAACCGGTCTGTATTAAAAATGAAAATAATATCTGTGGTCTCACACAAAGTTATTTTTTACATTTCTTTATAAGGATTGTAGTTGCCGATTGATTTGTACGCATGGAAAAAGTCACCAACGCGTTTCCGGTAACCACAGATATCTGCTTTATAGTTAAGATCCTGATTGATTCATGCCTACGGTTCCAATGAATCGACCGACCAGAACTCAGTCTTGATGACTAACTCCACTTACATCTCGTCAAATTGACATAATAACAGATATGGTTCAACGCGGATGCTGCAGTCAACAAAATCATTTGTAAAAAAGGACCACCGGCAAAAAATCTCGAAAACCAATTTTATATAACGATCAATGGAAAATCCTTGTCCATGGTAAGTTAAGGTCTTTTATCACCATTGCAAAAAAGGCTATTATTTTATTTGCGGATATTCTGTTTTCTACGTTCATTGTATAATGAAGATCCGTGTTTTCAATGAGAAGGAATTCATTTGAAAAGTCCACTCGTTTAGTATGGATTTATCACTATGATCTATATCGATCAAATTATTGGAAATAATAATAAATATTATTGGCATGTAGAGCGAATGAGCGAAAAAAGGAGTTTGAAAAGAATATATGATACGAAAGTGAATGGAAGAAGAAATCGGGGACGCCCGAGGAAGACATGGCACGACCAAGTGAATCAAATACTTGGATCGGGCCACGTGAAGAGTCAGAATAACAGAAGAGTATGTATGAGACGATGTTTGAATGTGAACGAAGCAATGATTGTGTGCCTAGACAGAGTTGTATCGCAGTTCGTCATCTCTGTCTACTCCTGCGGGGAAACGGCGTGATGGTTAGTTAGTTATGTAAAATTCTACTATTATCCATAGTTATTTTTTTTGTTTTTAATAGTATATATTATTCATAAACCTAAACTGTTTTTTCTTACAATCGTGTTCACTAACTTAATTATATTATTAATACGAAAACTGTATTTATATGGATATCTTTTTTTTACAGTGAATACCACACACGAGTCCCAACTTTTCCCAACCGTCCAGAGCCAGTGAGACTATGGCATCCCCAAATGGGTTATATTGTAAAGCTGAAGGTAGTGGGGAGGGGAATAAAATGTGGAAGAGAAATGTTAAAAGTACCTGTCTATTCAGATCTGGTCACCAAACACGGTCAAAGCCGTTTCAAGCAACGTTTATTATTTTATTTGAATTAAATGTGCTATGACACATATTAATTAAATAAAAGGTAATTGCGCACGCCGGGCTTGAACCCGCGACCTCTCGATTCGTCTTACCACTCGACCACGGAGGCCGTCTAGTGTTTATTTTTTTCATAACCTGTTATAAAATGTAGGTACTATGATTCATTTAGAATTGAACTTTATTGGTCTAGAATAAAGAATTTTTATTACGTTCACACTTCAATTTATAAAAACCTTGTTTCCTAAATAAAATAAAAAAGTATTACAAATTCTAAAATTGAAGATTATCTTTTTTAATAACTTATAGTTAATTATTTATTGTATCGTATAATAAAGGAGTACGATTCGGAAAAAACATACGTTTTTTTAAATTTCTTTATTTAGAAACATTCTACATTCAGGTATTTTTTTCTTTGCCTTTTTTGCAAAACGATATCTTATTTTTTTAAATTTCATATTATTATTATTAGGTTCGGCTATTTTAAGCTTTTTTCAGTGACACACGTTTTGGCGTTCAAGGTTATTTTCACATTTTTAGCCTTGAACGCCGAAATAACTGTCACAAAAAAAACTTAAAATAGTAAAATATTTGATTAGAAAACTATATATATATATATATGAAACTATAAATACGATAAATACAATTTGTCTTTGACTCACGATGGCTTTCTGCTGAGGTCTACCATAGTCAAAAAAATTTATTAAATCTTTCTGTTTTTTTTTTTAGTACCTATTTGTAATGGCTTAACCATTTAAGCACATGTGCATCTTACCCATGTCACTTAACATTCTTACCTGTCTCATATTGCATCCTAATTGCATCCCTTAATGTATTTCCGTCTAATAAATTATATCCTAACATCGCTTTCTAAAATTCCTTTTAACATGTATTATTCCATAGACCACATGTTTGGACTCTGATGCTTTTAGTTTGACCATGCAGGTATAAAACCAGAGCTATTCTCTAAAAGCATCTACTATTTTTAACTATGTTCAGTTAAAGGCTTAATTAATTATTTATTTATTTATTTACGCCTGTTTTAGGCTTTTACATACATTTTAATATATTTTTTTTTTCAAAACAGCAACCTCATTAGTGCAAGAATTGTGTAAGATAGAAAAAATAAAAAAGAGTATTGAATAGCAGATACAAAAATAACTAATAACGTGTTCAAAAATATTGTAAAAGAAAGGAAATAAATAATATTAAGTAATAGGTTCAACTATTAGTTTAGTTCTACCAGATAACAACAACTGTACTAAATTAAACTTATAGTTTGATATTGACTAACTAACTAACTAACCATCACGCTGTTTCCCCGAAGGGGTAGTCAGAGAGGACGGACCTCCATACAACTCTGTCTTGGCACACATTACATTCATACATCGTCTCATACATACTCTTCTGTTATTCTGACTCTTCACATGACCCGATTCAAGTATTTGATTTACTTGATCGTGCCATGTCTTTCTCGGGCGTCCTCAACTTCTTCTTCCATTCACTTTCGCATCATATATTCTTTTCACACTCCTTCCTGATATTGACATGTTAAATATATCATCGACATCGGAGGATATGTTTCCCAGATGCAACATTCGTCGCATAGGCGTGTTGAATTGTGAGATTGAAGCAGAATTGCTACAATAGTACGGTAGGTACTGCCTTGTAACAGTCCTGCTTGGAACATGAAATGAAATCAAGTTTAATAATTCAGGGCTGTCAATCATTGAATTTATAATTTTGTATAAGCAAATCAAGTCGGTAATTATTCTCCGTTCAGACAATCTCAATAAATTAAGATGACAAAGAAAATAATCATAATTGATAGATTCCCTTAAAATGCCCATTCTGAAGTTAATAAATCTTCAGAATTTATTTTGAACTCTTTCTATTGTAAGGGAATGAATAGCATAACTTGGTGCCCACACTGTTGAGTTGTATTCAATTTGACTCCTGACTGATGACATGTACAATTTTTTAAAGGTATGAATGTTTTTAAATTGATTACATGTTCTTAATATAATATGAATTATTCCAATAAAAAGGTATTCAAGAGAGTGATTATATTTTATTCAACATCCCCGAACAAAAGCGCGCCTTACCCAAGGAGCATTCTGTCGGTCGCATCAGCCATCATTACAGATTGTTGAAAATTGTTTTACTCTTATTCATACAAAATTCAAGCTAATTACATCCTAAAGAGAATTAATCTGATTAGTCAGAAAACTGGTTGGTTACTAACCTATGGACGCGGCAATGACCATTATAAGTTATCGTCGATAGTATAAACCGGTTTTGATGTTTAAGCGTTGCTTAATGTTTACTATGAATCGAAACTTGGCTAGCCTTTAGAAAATTTAATTTTCACGATTCTATTTAGAGGAGTGTATCTTGTTTACTAGAGGTCTTGATGACCCGGCTTTGCACTAGTTTTCTGAACATTAAAATATTATTTAACTAGCGTTGGGAAAAACTTAAATGTTTTGTGAATGCTTCACGAATTGCTAGTTCTTTAAAATGAACCCTTCGCAGTGAACACTTCAATTGAAGTTGAACTCACCGAAAAAGCACGTACTAGTCGGTAGGGCTTTGAAAGTGAAAAGAACTGGAACTGGTTCCTCGCCAAAACAAAAGTACTAGTCGGTAGAGATTTCAAATTAAAAAGAACTGAAACCGGTTCCTTGCCAAAATAAAAATCACGTTCCTTTAAATCGAAGTACTTTGAAGTCGGACTTCAATTGAAGGACTTGTAATGAAGTACTTCTTTATAGGCTTTGAAGTTCACCTTCACAACTGTACTGCTGCAAATTGAAGTAGTTCTCTGTAATCTAACTTCCATTGAAGTATTTGTTCAATGAAATGTAGTTAATGAAATGAATGAACGCTAAAATGAACTACCAACTTCAATTAAAGTATTTGTTCAGTAAACGATGAATGAAGTAGGAACTGTTGCCAAAAGAAGTGGTTCTTTGAAGTAGTTCTTTCAAAGCGGTCACAACGCTATATTTAACAGAAGAAAACCCTGGATCAACCATTTTAGTGTATTTTAAGCTTATAGTTAAATGCATTCAAACTTAGCCCATGATAGAACTGACTCTCCGGTTTGAGGAAAGTTGCATGGACCTATAAATTCCAGACGGAAATTTATGTGCAAATTTTACAACAGAAATATAAATGTTTTGCTGTGACCAACGAATAAATTTTCTGCTTTGTAGATAAGGCTACTGTAGTTACGGCCCGGTTTCATCTGAGAATTTTGCTAGCTCATGATTGAAACTGCAATGCAAACTGAAAATAGTTGCACCAACTATGACATATTGGACATAAAAGGCTGTGAAAAAATCATGACCTGATATCTCACCGAAGGTTTATGTTGGCTAATGTCAAAAATGTAAGCCGAATAAAGTTGCAAAATTCATTGCGCCAATACTCACCACTCGAGACCTTTTTTTATTGTCAATACTAACACTTTAAAAAAGTATGAATTAAAAAAGTAAATAGTTATACATAAGATAATTAAGTAAATTTAATTAATTTTAAGTACGTCCAATGTTGTGGGAATTAAAGTGCATGGATAAAGTCACGTACGCCTTTCCGGTCAACAGATAGTTATTTTTTGATTAATTAATAATGCAAAACCATTATCGTTAATATTTCAATTAGCTTAGCATAGTTAAAGGTTAAGAATCGATAAGCCCATAAAATTGAATAGTAGGAAGTACCTACTTTATTGAGTTAAATCAAATGTATTTTACGTTAGTAGTGACCTAATTATTGAATAATGATAAATAAGATTTTTAAACGGTTAAACAGAGTAAAACCGTTTAAAAACCATTTTCATAATGCGCTGCCGGAAACCATCAAAATTATGCCAATCAATAAATTCAAAATAGCCTGTAAGAACAATGACGTTACTGTAAGAATCATTTAAAACACACATAAATCAAAATAATAAGTAGTGTATAAGTTAAAATATTATTGAGTCAAAAATTAAATTAATTATTTAGATACTTAGTAAACTTTAATGTACAAGTAACTAATATAAAATAAATAAAACTAAAAATGATACCTAATTGCCTAATTTATATAGCGCCACTTTTGTGAAATATCACCTCAAGTGGATCATGAGTGAAACTTTATTTTATTTTAATGGGATACCCTCTTAATATTTTTTACGATATGTGAAAAAATGCAGGTTTTCTCAGATTACCTTTAAATTGTTTTAATTTCAAAATAATATATATTTAATAAGTAATTACCCCTCACATCACTATATATAGTTGTACAAAAACAATCAAAAATAGTATTTCAATGATTTTGGTAAAATATAATTTTCAGAAAACAGATAGGTGCCTACAGCATTAATTTATAAGGATAACAAGGATGACTCTTTTTATATGGGGAGGTTTTAGCCAACATTTTTCCAACATCAAGACGTGCTTTATCTACTTTTCGTTAATTGTAGATTTAAAAACAAAATCATTTATAAGTGCAACCTTTTGCTCCTGTCACAACCCTCAGAGAATGAAAATTTCCTTTGTTTCTGTATTTTGAAAATATATTTTTACATTCTCCTTCTGAATTCTGGTAAAATAAAAGCCTCACATTTTTTTCTAAGCTGAGACGTTTGGAGAATAGTTCAAGCCATCATTAATCAAGGCCTTATTTACATCCTAAAACTGCTAAAAAGCAGATATTCATTTGAATATTTACATAAATAACTAAAAGATTCGAGTAGAATTATAAGGGTTTGATCTATTTTCTAAACTAGATGTTTAGATGGTGACCTAATTATTAAACCTATTTAGGAACCTAATTAAACATACAGAATTTCCCTTTATACATACTTTGTACCAAGTTGATAATATTTAATTAAAATAAAACGATATCATTGCACAATATTGTGAAATTAAAGAATTTACATAAATTTCCCATTCAAACCAATCACTATGCAAACTCAGTTAATAATGTATTTACCCAATTAACTTATAGATTATTTATTGGAGTGTTTCCAAGAATATTTCATTATCAAACGAAAATAATTTATTTGTGTTTACGAGTATGTTAACCTTTCTAAATGAAATGACATTAAAATTCGATCTTATGATTCCAAGAAAGACTCATTTCTTTTTTCATGCAAGGTCTTTATATAATTTTCATAGCAAGATTACGCCATGGTTTTTTTTAATTTTATTTTTTATTATTATTATTTTCTTCATTATAAAATAAGGGTGACTGTGCTATTTCTGACTAGCTAGGAAATCCTGTGTTGAGAGCAGGCTCAGGTTACAGTTTGCAATTTACATCATAACTTTAAAATAAATTTATTTATTAATTTTATTTGAGTAACATTAATGGTGACAATCATTAAATAGTCCATCGTTATCATTATTAGCTTAAATATGGTCGAAATTTATGTCCCAATGACTTTTTTTTTTTCATTTTCTAGATTCTTATTTATCATTAAGTGATGAATCATTTAAAGTTACTGACTCTAACTCTAACTCTTGTTCCTTAATCCCAATGACTCTGCGACAGCAGAAACAATAACTGAAAACACTGAAAAAACTGACAACTGAAACCCCCGATATTGTTTTTTTCCGAGGAACCAGTTATTTTGGAACCTGTTCAATTTTTTAACAAAAAAAATACCCGATAAAATGTTAGGAATTTTCGAGGAACCAGTTTCTTTTTTACAGAATTACCCCTTTCCTTCCCATTTTTTTCGCTAGGGAAATAACAATATTCCAAAAATATTCTCAAACCTAGACGTAAAAAGTTTAGGTTCCATTTTCGTTATTGATGGCTAAACAAGACCTGCATGTAAAAGGTGTTAGATGTTTTTTTGAAAGAAAGACAACATTACCAAAAGGTTTTGAATAACCTTACCTCTGAACCCAACAATATTTGAAATATTCCTACTACAAGATGCGAATATAGCGAAGCAATGATGGAGCACTTGGCTAGCAGAGGAATTGAACCCACAACGCTCGGGTGGAACACTTTGGACTCCTTGACCATCTAACGGACGAATAAAAAGATTTTATTCGACGTTTCGCGTTTTATCGTGAAACATCTTTTAAATCGATGCCGGGTGTGAGGAGGCAATCGCGCCCAAATGAGCGACAGTTTCTATCAAAGTCATTTCAAACTTCAATAACTTGTCCAAAAAATAAATATCGCTTAATTAGTCTAGTTTTAAAGAAAAAATAAAAGTTTATGCCAGTTGCCAGTACCGCTCCGACATTTGTGGCGGCCGGACGTCGCAAACTGCTCACGCGCCATGTGAACAATTTTAGAGTTTCCGGATTCGACCATGCGTAGAGCAGAACATTCCAAAGAAAATTGCCCCGAAAACCCGCGCGAATATAGGCAACGTAAGCGCGCTCTGAACTCAGGCGGCATCTGACGAGCTTAGGTCAAATGTGTATGTGGATTTCGTTTCATTAAAATAACTGCGACAGTGTCTAAAACTGCCTAATATGTTGTTTTTTTAATGATTTTCGTTAAGCTAGTAATGACTCATGTCATCATTATATAGCTATCAATTTGCTAACAGGCTATGTAATTGCCTACCAATAAATATTACAGTTTTCCTATTTATAGACAATCGTTACTATTCTATACTAGGTCACCTATTATCTATATGGTGGTTAGTTGACTTGAATAATGTATGATTTGCAACTAATTATGCGAGGTAATAAACTGGTAAATCAATATACGAGATTACGCCATTGCATTAATTGTATAAAAGGTGTTGACTATTAATAAAATTCACAGAATGCTTTTTTTAAAACTCATTAAGAATAAAATCTATATTTTGTACAATATTATCACATTAATAACAAGCAAAATAATGGGTTCACAATCAAACGCTTTTGATAAATGAAAAAATGTAATTTGTGAAATTACATTAATTAAACTTAACGGTTACAATATTTGAAGCTGATGGCTAATTGACGGCGATTCCAAATGTGACGGGGGTTCAAACAACTGGGCCTTAGTATTTGAACTTTGCTTCGGTTCTGTCAACCTTCCTGTACCTAACAATCATCGATCGATACTGAGAATATCAATCACACAGGGGTGGTAGATATTAGCATGCTATGGGTATGTTGTGAGGCTGAAGTACCTCGCTATTCAGACCTAATCACCACACACGGTTAAAGCCATTCCAAGCAACGCTTCGATTCTGAATGTTGGTCTTTCACCAGGGCGATACTTAAAGTATTTATCACTCTGTATTTATTTGTTACGGGTAATCAATTTGTGTCGTTTCCATTGCAAAAGTTTTTAGGAGACCATAAAAACCGATTACAGGTAGCACAGCTAAAGTTGAGGCGACAGACATATACTTAGGAATGTGTGCATTGGTGCATATCGACGGCATCCGTGGTCGAGTAGTAAAACGCTCGACTACGAATTCAGAGGTCACGGGTTTAAACCTGGCGTGCGCAAATTTTTGTATTTAATTGGTATGTGTCATAACCAATTCAGATAAAATAATAAATAGTATATCTGCGGCACGTTCCAGAGTAATAGATATTCTAACTATCGCCCTCGTGAATTTTCACCATTCAGAAACGAAACATTGTTCGAAATAGTATAAGCCGTGTTTTGAGATTAGATCGCAATCGTAGATTCTTCCCCTTCCCCTTCCCCTTCCCCTTCCCCTTCCCCTTCCCCTTCCCCTTCCCCTTCCCCTTCCCTTCCCCTTCCCCTTCCCCTTCCCCTTCCCCTTCCCTTCCCCTTCCCCTTCCCTTCCCCTTCCTACAACATGCTGTGATTGGGGATACCAGCAGACATTGAAGACTTGTGCGGTATTCACCTAAAAATAAATACATTAGATACTAATGATGTATTACGCTTTGTTTTAGGACAGCCCGTATGCGAATCACGTTACGAGCATATAGCCTCAAGGATGTTTTAGCGATTCATCAACCTGATTAGTGCGTTGGGAAAATATACCGAAATGACCTTATTCTAGTAGAATACAAAGCAAACAGATTTGGTAACGTGCTAGACGCATTTTTGATAAATTATAGAATAGCTTAAGCATTTCACGTAAGCCAAAGTTGCCAAAAAGGTAAGTCACAAGACATTAAACACATCTAAACACCTCAAAGGCGATAACTTTTCTTTTTATGACACTGTTTATTACTTCGATTTGCTAAAGAAAATGTATGTTGTATTTTGCCACATCGACTGATTTTTTAAAAAAACATTTCAACAGATTTCGCAAAACTACGAAGGGTTCAAAAACATATCATCCGGTTACTGAGCGCATAGATCTCTAACAACAAGTGGCGGCTCGTGACTTTTTAGTGCGAGAGTGGTAAGATTGAAAAAAACGTCATTAATGATGTTGTTGTAACCGATTTTTTATTTATTTTTTAATTTCAATTTTTTGTTTGAAGATTTTTCAAAATCCGTGCAGTGCACCACCAAAACTGAAAAATACTGAAAATCTTAGTAAAAAAAAAATATTTAAAAAAAATACATTTTCGGCTACAACAACACTAACAATGTCGTATTCTAAACACTAAAAACTCTCGAGCCGCCACTGCTAACAACATACCTAAATTTATCCAATTTTGATTGTGTCTCAAGGGAATTGTATGTACCTACATATTCGAATTGTTTTTTTAAAGTGTTTTAATTCATTTTTTAATTTCTATAATATATCTGTTAGATTATGTGTACTGAAATTATTTGAAAATTTTAGATTATATATATATTTTCTAATAGTTTAGGTAATAACTCATGTCATTTTAAAAGAAATGTGGTTACGAAACGCAAATAATATTGAGGTTTTGATAAAATTTTGCTTATAACATGAATGTAACTATCTGTATTTTCTATAAATACAAACAGCAAAATAAATAACTTGTAATTGGGGTATGTCGTGAGTCTGAAGGGAGTGGGGAGAAGAAGTAGACGGGTAAGATGAGAATATTAGAAAAGTACCTGGCTATTCAGATCTGGTCACCAAATACAGTTAAAGCCATTTCAAGCAACGTTTCGATTCTGAAAGGTGGTATTCTACCAAGGCGATACTAAGAGTATCTACCACTCGGAAACGTGCCGCAAATAAACCACATATTATTTCATTAAAAAACTATAATAATAATAATAACAGTGAATTTATATAGCGCAGTTTTGTGATAGTTCACCTCTAGTGCTACTAGGTATGTAAAATAACACGTCAAGTTAAATACAATTATAAATTGGAAATGTTTTTTTAATTTTAATAATCTAAAACAAATATATGAAACAGAAAATAAAGAGACATGCTGTGACCATTGTTTTTTTTAAATTTTATTTTATGGCTTTTTCTGTTTCATATTTGGGATTTAGATTATGGTGTTAAAAAAATAAAAAAAATATTTGAGCACGCCGGGTTTCGACCTTGCGATCTCTGGATTTGTAATCTAGGATTTTAACCCCTCGGCCACGGAGGTCGTATGATTGTGCAATGTGCATATTATATTATTATTTATCTCTCTTATAAATGTGTTTTTGAGATAATTTAAATAAAATTATATGAATATTAAATATATCCGCAAGCTTCCCATAAGCATGTCGCGTTGTATAATATTATGTTGATACAATGAAAACTTGTAGCCGTGAAGCTACTGCAAGTAAACTAATTTATTTGATATCCTTATGAAACTATGTTTTTTTTCTGCAACGGTATATTCCGCATCCGTATCAATAAAATACTACAACTCTGAATACCAGTCGGGACATAATGGTTTTGAGTGAATTAATTAATTTAATTAGTTAATGGTATTACAAATATGAATAGCAATTACAGTATATTAAATTAATTCAAGAAAACACCAATAAAGACAAAAATAAATTAAATATATACAGACAAGTTAGTTTAACGTTTATTATTTACAGGGGTACGTATTTTTTACATATAAAGTCAGTGGGGCTATAAATATATGTATCTGTATATATGACGGCCTCCATGGTCGAGTGGTAAGACGCTCGACTACGAATCCAAAGGTCGCGGGTTCAAACCCGGCGTGCGCCAATAACTTTTATTTAATTAATATGTGTCATAACACATTTAATTCATATAAAAATAATAACAAGTATATTTGCGGCACGTTCCAGAGTGGTAGATACTCTAAGTATCGCCCTGGTGAAAGACCACCATTCAGAATCGAAACTTTGCTTGAAATGGCTTAAGCCGTGTTTGGTGACCAGATCTGAATAGCCAAGTACTTCCCAACCTTCCTCTTCCCGATCTCCTTCCCCTCCCCACTACCTTCAGCCTCACAACACACCCAATTTGGGGATGCCATAGTCTCACTGGCTCTAGACGGTTGGGAGCAGTTGAGACTCTTGTGCGGTATTCATGTAAAAACAAAATATATGTATCTGTATAACTATGTATCTCCATGGTTTATTGTGAGGCTAGAAAAAGGGGGGAGTGGAATGAGATGAGAAAGAGGACGGTTGAGATATACTCATCTATCAAAATCTGATCACTACCACGGCTATACCTAGTAAAAGCAACGATTCTATTAATGAAAATGAAAAAATAACTTTGTATAAAACCACAGTTTTTATTTTTATTTTTGTGACCAACCGGTTTCGCTTAGCCTAAGCATTATCAGGGTACAAAATTAAACTTAACAAAAAATACATAGTGTGTGATTATATTTACATGTATATATATAAATATATATATACTAAATATATATACTAAAAATATATATATTTAAATATATATTGAATCCGTACAACATCGCTTCTTACGCGGTATTGCATGGAGATTAGGGCGAGAAAGAGGCGATTATTCATATGATGAAATTGAACAATTATTGAAAATGTCTTCATTAGAAAAGCGCAGGAAAGACTTCGATTTAATTTTCATTTATAAAATCATTAATTGTTTTATTGACTCACCTTCTCTGTTGCAACTTATCCAGTTCAACATTCCTTGCCGTAGACTTAGAAACAATGAATTGCTGTTCCTCAATCATCACAATACTAATTATGGGTATAATTCTCCAATGTCCAGAATGTCAAGACTTGTTAACTCAAGCCATGGTCTTGAAATTTTTGGTAGCAGTCTAAATGATTTTCGTCATTCTTTACGAATCTACCAAAACTTTGACTAGACCATGGCTTGAATGTTCTCCCTTATGTTTATTTTGCCTTATTTTTGTCATCGCTTCATTTTTTTATTATGTATATGCTATTCCTTCTCTGTCGCTCTTTTTTCCATCTCGTGTTTTATTTGTATTTTTTGTAATTGGACTTTAGTCCGTTAATTTATAAATAAATAAATATATACTTATGTACATACAGAGGGAGAACACAATATAAAATAAAATAAGAGAACAGTAAGAAAACAAAAGAATAACATCTAAATTATAACAAAGGAACGGAGAGTTTAGAACAGAACGTTTCTATTATTAATTTACACCAGGGCGATAATAAGAGTATCTACCACATTTAAGCGAAATAAAAAAACACCATCACCGTGGTAATTTTAACCTTATCGCTAATAGCGTAAGGAGTGCGTGGTTTCGTTCGGCTTGTTTCAATCGGATAATTAATTGCTAGCATATTATAGTTATTGTTTAAGGATGTGAAATAAGGATGTGGTGAACTATATTGTGACAGATTAAGAATATGGTAATTTACTGTCAAGGACGTTCTTATCAAATCACGAAATCTTTGTGATTTAATTATTGTTAGGTGCAAAGTTTCGTCAGAAGATAATTAAATGTAATTGATAAGGAATTATTATTTTATTATACATTACTATTACATAAGACACAAAATACAAACGAACATTATGGGTAAAATATGAAAACTGCAGACTCTATCGACATGCTCACGATCGTATCGATTACCCTCCTAACATGACCTAACATAAACAAACCTAACCAAACCTAACCTAACCAGTGGCGGCTCGTGACTTTTTAATGTGCTTAGATTGAAAAATACGTCATGACTCACGACTAATTTTGTTGTAACCGAAAACGATTATTTTTTTTTTTATGAAGATTTTTCAGCAAGCCACCACAAGTGTACCAACAAAATAAAAATAAATTCTAAAATCTACATATTTAAAAAAAAAACATTCGGCAACAAAAACATCAATCGCGTCATATTTTTTTTAATTTTAGAACTCAAGCACATTAAAAAGTCACAAGCCGCCTCTGAACCTAACCTAACCTAACTCAACCTAAGATAAGCTAAGCTAACTTAACTTAACCTACCCTAACCAAACCAAAGACAACAAATGGAGCGCATGAGAGATCGCCAAATGGTACTATAAAGAAAGAAGATGAACGCTGTTAGATTAGATATGGTTAGGTTAGGTTAAGAGGGCCGTGCACAAAACGCTGACGATAAAGTCCATACAGCCACTAAAAACTTTTTATTTATTTTGTTTTGTTTAACTGTCAAATGCAATTAATTTATTATTAAAATATAACTGACAGTATTTAACTTTTCTTCAACACTTCACCAAAGGAGACGGACATTGTGAAATGATTTAAAAATTAAATCATTAAAAAATATATATTTGCAGCACGTTTCTAAGTTGTAGATACTCTCAGTATCACCCTGGTGAAATATCAACATTTAGAATGAGCATTTTGTTTGAAATGGCTTTAGCCGTGATTTTTTAATAGGTCTGAATAGCCAGACACTTTCCAACCTTCCACTTTTCTAAATTCTTCCCCTTCCCATATCTAAGCCTTACAAGATACCCATGACTGGGAGTGATATAGTTCCCTAGCTCCGAGTAGTTGGAACTTTTGTGTAATAATCACATTAAAAAAAATTGTCAGATTGCGTGTTAGCGGTGTCCGATTGTTTTGAATCTCAAAAAAGAAACTGTATGGTATTCTAATTTCGGTTTAGAATTAAAATACACAGTTATTGTTTTTAATGAAAACTTCAAAGATAAAAAATGGTCAAATATCTGAGCCACTTTGAAAACACATTCTTCAATCAGTACATTTTATTAAAGAGACATTTCATGACCACCAAAATTAACCACAATCAAATCTTTTTTTGTGCTGTTATAGACAGCAGGTCACCTATTACACGTTGATAATTTTCCACTGCAGATTCCTACAACAAGATACGAAACAATGAAGAAAAAAACTGACTGATGTGTGTAGTTGGCGTGTCTGTGTGCCCGAAGTAAGATCAATTCTATCTTTCTTCTGGTGATAATGTGGTGATAGTGGCTGATAATACTAACATATGATAAACATATGTGTAACAACATAACAAACAAAAAAAATCGATAATCGAATGTACACAGCCCGCGAAAATTCAAAATTCACATTTTCTTTTGAACAGGCCATGTATGTTGTTTTGTTTTTCATAGAAAAAAAAACACACACAAAATTGCATGTACATTTTTTACTTCAAATGAGCTCAAGAATTTCTGATTAAAATCTATCGGATACTTTCTGCAACACCCTTTATAATTTAAAAGGCTATTTTTTATCTCTCCTGGACATACATGTTTTCCCGTTTTATACCTTGAAAATTACAAAGTTTATTTCAATCAGCCGATGCAATAATAATTGTACTTAGGTATTAATTATTCTTAGAAATAATCATAATCAAAATTGATTGTGTATTTGAACTTGACAATAAATGATTAATAATACTAATTAAATTCACTATCACAAGCTAATGATAAGAAGAGAAAGATAATGCACGATATTTTGAAAAGATATAAAATATTACATAAAACAAGCGAAAAATCACAGGATTTAATTTAGCTCGCCATGATTAAAAACACTGAGATTTTTGTTTCTACGTAATAAAAAAAATATAAAGGCAAAAGGGTTGATGCGCCATTTTGAGAAGTTTACGCCAGAGCAATTATTAATCAATTATCATCTTTAGAAAAAAAATAATTAACTTAGGTAACTCAATACTCTCACTGAGTTACCTGAAGCGACAAAAAGCTAAAAAAGTTCCAAACTTGTGTCGCTCGAGTCAAGCCTTCTCCCAAATGGTAAATATATTTTAGATGGCTGAAGGGCCACAAAAGTCTTCAGAATCAACCGAGAGTCAGAGCATTCGACGCAGAACAAAAAAAGGATCAAATCTGCATATTCAACTCATTTTTGACCCAAGTGTCGCTTAAGCCCTTTTGCCTTTCCAGCGAGGATGTATTAACAGCAAACAATCACGGAAGAGTTTCAGTCTCTCGATGATTCTAGAATTTTTGTTGCAAGGAGCGATAGCAATGCTTTGAAATTGTATTTTTTAAAAGATTGAAAAAGCATCTCGTTGTATATTTCAGAGCACCTTCGGAACCTTCACTGGCTTAAGTGCACTGAAAGAATCCTGTACAAGTTGTGCTGGATGGTGTTTAAATCCATTAACGAAATGGCCCCACTGTACATCACCGAACTATACGTTCCAGAAAACATTCTTCTAAGGCAGTCGACTCTCAGATCAGCAACGTCGTCCGCTATCGGAAGGCTGGTAGAACCCAAACGCAATCCAAATACTAAGTTTGGAGATCGCGCTTTCGGAGTTTCGGGGCCGAAGGCTTGGAATAAACTCCCTCCGGAGCTAAGATGTATAACGAGCCCAACAGAATTTCGGTCCAAACTGAAAACTTACATTTTTAGACTCTCATATCCTTAAATTCATTAAAAGAATCTCAACAAAATCTGTCTCTCGACGAATCACATTTAGACATTCAAATTTTAACCAAATCCTGTACTTGACGACAAATTCAGAAAGTCATTTTTTTTAATTTCGTTTCCATGCCCTAAATAGGAAAAAATAAAAAAAATAAAAAACGAAAATCACAATTATAATTTTAAGTTAATAAGTGTCTATCTGATAGGACCTGCCAGGTAAGTATGTTCCTGCATATTTTCTTATTTAAACTAGGAATTAATATGTAATAATAGAAAATAAGATCTGTACAGCGCTCTTGAGGTGATTTTTCACAAAAACGGCGCTATACTAATCATCCAAATATTATTATTAGAGAAAGTTTAGAAATTTCGTAACTTACGCACCTGAAAGATTATTAAATTTAAAAAAACTTTTTGTTTTCTGAACGTAAGTCTAACAAATTACATCCCGTGATTTTTCACTGGTAACAACTACTTAATAATGAAAGGTACTTTGATATATTTACTCGTGTCAATTACATGGATAATAATGTCTAATTTGGATGGTTAATCACCGTTTAATCAAAAAAGATTATAAAACTTGGAAACTAGACTACTTCAATTAATAACGTGTGTATCTTTGCAATTTGTTTCATTATGTGAATCACAGTTAACAGTATCAGTGCATTAACTGCACGGTGCATCGTTGCACATACCCGATACAGTTACTGGGATTATTATTGTTCACTTGGACCAGAACAATCGGCACCTTCAAAGGTATTACTGTAACCACTGAAGACCAAATTCCTAGAAGTGTTGAAAGAAAACTGATTTCGCTCATTCACGTGAGACTTTTTGACTTCAGACAGGCCAATTTGTTTTAAAAATGTTATGTGTATATCTTTATATATTCTCCCTCCCCAAACACGAGAATTTTCTCAATTACGAGGTAACTTATCATAAACTAAACCAAAATAGAAATAATTACAAGGAAGAAGAAATGTAGAAGTGATTTTTCTAATCAATTTGGTATTTTTTGTAAAAAAAAAACATTTTGTTAGCTTTAAGAAATGTCTGTAATTCTTTAAATCTATTGTATTATAAGAAATTATTGTATTATAAAAAATAAGAAATTGTCCAAAGAAGCGAAGCTAGCAGTCCACAATGGAGTGCTTATACCAACCTTGATTTATGGCAGTGAGGCATGGAACTGGCAGAGGAAGGATGAAAGTAGACTGAATGCTGTGGAAATGAGATCTTTGAGACGGATGTGCGGTAAAACCTTGTATGACCGTATTACAAATGTGGATATCCGGAAAGAATGCAAGGCTGATATGAGCGTAATGGATAGGATTAAGAAAGGGACGCTTAGATAGTTTGGGCATGTAGAGCGAATGAACGAAGAAAGGAGTGTGAAAAGAATATATGATGCGAAAGTGAATGGAAGAAGAAGTCGAGGACGCCCGAGAAAGACATGGCACGATCAAGTAAATCAAATACTGGAATCGGGTCGTGTGAAGAGTCAAAATAACAGAAGAGTATATATGAGACGATGTATGAATGTAAATGAAGCAAGAAGTGTGTGCCAAGACAGAGTTGTATGGCGGTCCGTCCTCTCTGCCTACCCCTGCGGGGAAACGGCGTGATGGTTAGTTAGTTAGTTATATTATATTAAAATTTACAAAATATCTCACAACAGTCCCAACTGCTCCCGACCTTCTGGAGCCAGTGGGACTATGGCATCCCCTTTTGGGTATGTTGTGAAGTTGAGAGTAGTGGGACGGGGAAGGAGGTGTTGAAGAAGAGGAAGTTGGAAAATACATGGCTATTCAGATCTGATCACCAAACACGGCTTAAGCCATTTTAAGTTTCAATAGTAATCTTTCACCAGGGCGATACTAATAGTATGAAATACTCTGAAAATTAAATCGATAATCTGTTCAAAAAAGATTTTATTTAATTGAAAATGTACCCAAGAAATTAAAAATTGACCTTACTTCGGGCACACCGTACACGCTCATAGCGCACTGCTATCTATCTATACAGTGACTGCAACGTTGTAGACATAATTCTAAATAGTGGTAAATGGATATCATGCGCTGTTAATTTGTGATTTATAAGTGGTTTATAACACGATATGGTATGAAGAACAATGTATGGGGGCATAGATTTGCGAACAACATTGTACCCTAATGACTGATTACCAAACTAGGATTTCAGGTTAGGTTAGGTTGCAATTGGGATGCAATCTTAGAGTACATAGAGTGGTACCCTTGAAGTAACAATATATGGAGGGATAGCTAATTATTTTTACCCAACCTACACAAACTTGCGAAAAAACACTTTCTCCGGGTTTTTACACCGTACACCATAAGAGAGAAAGAGACAGCAAATTTAATTCCCCGCTTTTACGTAGTGACGCAATGATCTTAAGCTACTGGGCCACCGCGGGACTCCGCCCACATTTTTTACCATGGCACTAAACCTGACACAACTAAACGGTTTATTTGCTTATATGCTATATTTTTATTGATAAAAAATACTGTGAAAAGGTGGCTACACGAATAATCAAAAACATCATGTCGACATGTGCTGTGAATGGATATACAAATACCTAGCCCCAGTCTTAGCCACGCCCTTTTCCAACCGAGTCAGTTACTTCAAGGTAAAAGCTAGTAAAAACTGACTACAGATCGATCTACAGCTATACCTTTTGTATATTATTGCTCTAAGATGGTACCTATCCAAGGCAGTGTAGTCAGTTTTTGATGATTTTTGGCAGACCTGGGCGTGGCTAGGACTAGGGCTAGGGTATTTATACATCCATTCATAGCACATGTCGACACAATGTTTTTGTTTATTCGTATAACCACTTTTTCACAGTATTGTTATCAACAAAAATATAGCGTGTGACCTAAAAAACCGTTTAGTTGTGTCGAGTTTAGTCTCGCTTATGAAAACATGTGGGCGGAGTCTCCGGAGACGCGGGAGACCAAGATTATTCTTACAGTACATAAAAGCGGAGTGTTATTTTTGTTGTCTCTTTATCTCTCATGGTCTACGACGTAAAAAACCGTAAAAAGTGATTTATCGCAAGTTTGTATGGGTTGGGTAAAAATAATTAGCTCTCTTTCCACACATTGTTACTCCTAGGGTGCAATAGTGCACATGTCTTTCTAACACAAACACATTCCCGCACGTGTAAGTAGATATAGACAGAAACAAGGATATATTTTAAAAGAACGCGATTGTTTGTAAGAAAAAGGCTCAAACATAAATTAAGCATTTGTAAATACGTATAATTCGACATCTAGTATTTTTTTTTAAATACATATTCCTTAAAAGCATTGAACCTAATCTCATGGGAACGTTTGACATTGACCCAGAGACGGAGAACTTCTATTGTAGTTGAAAAGGATATTGTTGATTGAATCACGTAGCCATACACTAGAACTAATTGCCATCAATTCTCTCGATTGTCACGATTTCAAGAACACAACTTACGGAGTAGTCTTTATTACATTGAATTGCAGAAAAATCAATAGAATTTTCCGCCGTTTTCTCGGAATATCCGATTCACGTGGTTATGTTCATTTGAATGAATTGCTGATCCTCAATCATCACTCTACTAATTGATGTTATCATTCTCCACTGTCCAGAATTTCGAGACTCGTTAACTCAAGCCATGATCTTAATATTTTTGGTACCAGTGTCAATGATTTTTGTCATTCTTCACGACTCTATCAAAACTTTGACTTGACCTTGGCTTTGACATGAATGTTCTTTCTTACATATATTTCGTCCTGTTTTTGTCATTGCTTCATTATACTATTATGTATGTGCCTTTCTCTTTTGCTCTTTTTACCATTTTGTGTTATTTATTTTCTAATTGGACAATAGCCCGTTAATGATTTAATAAAACAAATATATAACTTTATTCCACTTTTATTTTATGACTGGACCGGTTTCAGCCTATGACGGCCATCTTCAGACAATCTCTTCAGTGTCGCTGTGTTTGCACTTTTTATTATTTCTAATTTTGAAACTGTTAATTCGTGGTGGAATTCCATTTTAATGATTTAATAAAATTAAATCATTAAAATCAAAAATAAAATTAACAGTTTCAAAATTAGAAATAATAGCCCGTTAGTTTATAAATAAATAAATTTGAACAAGTACTAAAGTCACTTAGGAAGTTGGTTATTGGAAATATCGGTTTTGCGAGACTAGCATTCAGAATCATTCTGAAAATTCATCGAAAGACAGCATTCGTGCCGTATGAATTCATAATTATACTTATTTAGGTGCCGCGGATATGCGTATAACCTTGAAGTAACAATATATGGAAAGAAAGCTATTTTTTTTATCCAACCTATACAAGTTTGGGATAAATCACTTTCTCCGGGTTTTTGCGTCGTACATCACGAGAAAGAAAGAGACAACAAAATTTACCAAATTCACACCGCTTTAAAGTATTGTTAGAATGTTTATAAATAAAATTGTAACATTGATTGTTTTGACCAGGAAAAAGGAGAACATACGTAATATAAGTATAACTATTCAGATCTGGACACCAAACACGACTAAATCCATTTCAAGCAACGTTTTGATTCTGAATTGTGGTCTTTCACCAGGGTGATACTAAGTGTATCTGCCACTCTGTAACGTGCCACAAATATACCATATATTATTTTATATGGATTAAATGTATTTTATATTATCAAATAAAAGTTATTGGCGCACGCCGGGTTTGAACACACGATCTCTGGATTCGTAGTCGAGCGTCTTACCACTCGACCACAAACGCTGTCTTCAAATATGAAAGTGTTGACGATGTTTTAATGTGTCCTTGTTAAATGTGTAAACATTGTAACAGCGCACATTGTCATACTTAAAACGTTGCTTGTGATCCTGATCTTAAATCAATACCTTTCTATGAATTATTAAATATACGAGTATTCATTAATTATATTGTATTTATTTAATTAATGGTTCGTGCTGAGTAATGTTGTGTTAATTGCTGCTTCATGTTTTATAACTGTATTACAATATAATTACTACTTAATATTACGTTAATGCTATTTCTATTAAACACACTTATTTTTTACTTCTCTTTTTATATAATATACATTTTTAAAGATTCAATGTAATTGTATGTAAATAATAAGGTGCGCTTAACCTCTGGAATTCCAGTTTCCCGCAAGGTACAACTTGTCGTACCTTGATAATTGTAATTTCGCAATAACCTCGTAGGTCACTGCTGGCAGGACACAACTACTTTATCATTATAACTTAAAATTATGCTGATTTTTACATGTACGTATATATAAATATATGTTTTTTATTTTTTTATGAACTAATGTTTTTTTACAATTATGCTTTGTTTATCTTCTCAGATAATTTGTTTATCTATTTTTTTTATATTTTATGATAATGGTATTAGTGGTTTGTCTGAAATAGTTACTTTTTTTCAGAGAATCAGGTTTTTTCTCCCTTATGTCACTAAAAAAAGTTTGATTAATAAATGTTACGATTTTTTGTCGTTTTATTGTATTTTCGTTTGCCAGAATAAATTTCCTTTCAAATAAAAATAAATTTATTTGAGGTTTTCTTGAAAACGAAAACATTAATATCACTTTGAAAATCGAATATTTTCAGCCGCACTGACGTAAGCAAACTTCAAATATTTATAACTCGACTTGTAGCAAACTTAACGCGATGCAAAATATATCTGATTGATTATTTTGTTGACAAGTGGTTATGGTTCATTTAGATATGCGAACAGCAGGTTTTAAAGAATGCAAACTCCTGAAAAGGTAATGATGAACGCCCGATGACCATAGGCACCGCCGGCACACTAGAGGTTAAGGCGATCCATTGCAAAATCATGTGTTTTAAGTTTGAAAATTTGACCGTCTAAAAGTATTTAGATGCTTTTATTAAATATTGCGATTCGAACACATCTTAATTTTTGCTTTAACCGGGCAATTTTTCAGACAGACTTTTTTATAAACAAAGAGCTTTTTATAAGTTTCAGGCTTGTAAAAGTGTAAAATCTTCTTTTTACGAACTTTTTTCCAGTTTGATTTTATTTTATAATCTGGTAACATAAGTTTTTAGACTCTGACCGGAAAACATTTTGATATTCGTGCCCGAGCTTCACAAAATAAAATAAAACATCCTTTTTGGCGATGTTTTTTTTTTGGCATATAAATTGAAACGAACGGCCGCCGTCAAGTAGTGAGAATTTCAACCTTTTTGCCACCAGCGTAAGGTTTTTTCGATTGGGTCGCCTTAAATGAACAATTTTAAAAACAATTTTATTTTTTATGACCGACCGGTTTTGCTTAACCCCATCATCAGGGTACAAAATTAAACTAAACAAAAATTACAAAGTATGTGGTTATATATATATACATATATATATATACAGAGGGAGAATACAATATGAAATAAAGTAATAGAACAGTGAGAAAACAATAGAATAACATTTCAAATTGTAACAAAGGAACAGAGAGAAAGAGACAGATAATATGAAATGAAAGAGGCGAAACGTCAACTCAGGAGGTGATTTAAAGTATAATGAGAAATTTAATAAGTTTACAGGAAATATACCTAAGATTGGATTACTTTTTTTTTACAATAAAATTGAATGAAAAAGCTTGAAAAGTCTCATACTTGTGTCACTTGAGTCAAGCCTTCTCCCAAATGGTAAATATATTTTAGATGGCTGAGGGGCCACAAAATTCTTCAGAATCAAACGAGAGTCAGAACATTCGATGCAGAAAAAAAACTAATCAAGCCTACATATTTAACTCATTTTTCACCAAAGTGTCGCTTAAGCCATTTCGTCTTTATTTATATTAGTTTATTTATATTTATATGTATAAATTTATTTTTTTATTACACATTAATTAAACAAAATGTATTAGCGCACGCCGGGTATGAACACGCGACCTCTGAATTCGTAGTCGAGCGTCTTACCACTCGACCACGGAGGCCGTCAGTATATACTGTATACCCAGTTGATTTAGTTTGGCAACATATTTATTTATGCCACCCATAGATATAATAACATGTGCTACCGACTAACTACGTGCTTGTTTTTGTGTTTGTTTATTATTAAATCTAATACAAGAATGTTTGTGGTTTGCGGTCAATGTCGCATTCTTTGTAGATTGCGAAAGTGCCGATTTATGGCGGAAAGTTCAATCCGGCCGGATACTAAAATGTTATTTCTCTGCGGTGGCGAATAGTTGAACTCACGAGAGATCTGTCGGAAGTCATGTCCTGTGAAAACCAATGTCGCCAAATGACACAATTTGAATCGCTAGGTAAAGCAAAGAATCTATGTATGCATTTTACTCTTAATAAATAATCAGATGACCAGCCATGGTATGTATTTCCTTGCGAGATAGAAAGACAAATGAGCAAATTAGGAGCAAGAAAAATTAGACGGCATTAGCGTAACAATCGTTACACTCAAGTGGAACCATGCTGGGTTCGTAGCACGGCTTTTTATAATCTGCAATATTCTGAGAGTCAAACTGCATTATTAATTCAATTTAGGCTATTAACTTTATCGCCTAGAATGAATTATTTGTAAAATATGATTGCATTTTAAACACTGAACAGATTTTACCTAGAAGTTTGACCTATACCTACAGATTAGAAAAAATACTGATTACGCTAATTGTTTTTTTGTTTCGTAAATATAAAGATAAACATTCCTTGGTTACAAATAACCAGAAAATATTTGAAAAACTCCTAATAATACCATCATAATAAGCGGAAAATTTGCTCGTGTATGTATAATGAAGGAAAAAAAAAAGAAAACCTTAGAGTATATATTATAGTGGTATCTATCCAAGGCCGTGTAGTCAATGTTTGATGATTTTTACCGGACTCGGCGGACTTGGGCGTGACTAAGACTAAGACTGGGGTATTTATACATCCATTCATAGCACATATCGACATAGAAGCGGTGTATTATATTTGTTGGCTCTTTCTCTCTCGTGGTGTACGACGTAAAAAGCTGGAACCCTTTATCGCAAATTTGTATAGGTTGGGTAAAAATAATTAGCTCTCTCTCCATACATTGTTACTGCAAGTGGAGAACTTGGGCAGCAGAGGAATTTAACCCATGACGCCCGGGCGGGAATCCGACGCGCTTGTCCACTCAGCCACCGATCGGTCTTATTAAGACCTTTTGACTCCTAGGTCATAGACAGTTTGATGAAATTGATTATCTATTCAAGAAAGAATTTCGATAGTTGAAAATATTTTATTACCTTCAGTCAAAATAAGGGAAAATTTGTCTAACTCCGGGCACACGGTGACACCCACAGGACATTACTACCGGTTAATCTCTCTAGTGTTTATTGCTCAGAGCAATAATATACAAGAGAGAGCGCTGCTGTAGTCAGTTTTTATGAGGTTTTCCGGACTCGGCTAGACCTGGGCGTGGCTAGGACTAGGGCTAGAGTATTTATACATCCATTCATAGCACATGTCGACATAATGTTTTTGTTTATTCGTATAACCACTTTTTTACAGTATTATTACAAACAAAAATATAGCATGTAACCTAATAAACCGTTGAGTTATATTCATTTATTTCACGTAACAAAACGTGTGGGCGGAGTCAACGGAGACGCGGAACACGAAGAACATTCTAACAATACTTTATAGCGGTGTGATAATTTGGGAGATTTTGCTGTCTCTTTCTTTCTCGTGGGTGTACGACGTAAAAACCCGGAGAAAGTGAAATTTCCCAAATTTTTATAGGTTGGGTAAAAATAATTAGCTCTCTCTTCATATATTGTTACTTTGAGGTTTATTGTGTATCTGTCTGTGTTGTTGTGAATCAAATGGCATTTTCAACGCTTTTTGTAGTTTTTTCACGTCCCTGAACACCTTATCGGAGGTCGTCAAACGTCATACCGTATCTTCTGAAATAGAACAATGCTATAATAATTGCAATCCACTTATCTAAGATCAATGCACTATTTTTTTCATACAACGAAGCGGTTGCATAATCACAATTATACGTGTATTCACTTTATGGTAGCTCAGCCAAGCCTACACAAGGCCTAGCGATAATCGTTAGCGCTTTACTGTTAAGACTGGGACAATGGAAAATATCGCCTTTTTAAGCGAAAGGATACGCAATTACGATGGAATGTAACAATTGAATCGTATTCTCACCAAGAACCGCCAAGGCTGGATCTCAGAACCCTCATCTTCAATAAAATGTGTGACTTTAATGGATTTTTTTATAACTGGCTTAATATGTTACAATCTTTGTGTGGCTTTACATAGGGGCATCTAAACAATACGTTTTCTAAAAGAGATCGTCTTCCTTGTTTCATAAAACAAATATGGCGAAAGGTGAAAGGGCTTAAGCGACACAAAAAAAAATTACTCCCGTTATAGCCTTTTACACACAAATGTTAACATTTTTTTTTTCTTTTTTAAACAATAATTAGTGCAAAAAAAAGTGTAAAATTAAATTAAAAAATAATGTTGAATAGAAGATAAAAAAATGTTGTAGATGAAAATAACTAATAATATTTAATGGATAATAGGGTCAAAAATATTGTTAAAGAAAAGAAAAAAATGATATTGTACCAGGTCCAACTATAGTTTAGCTCTACCAGATGACAACTGCTGTACTAAATTAAACTTGTAGTTTGATATTGACGTGTTAAATATATCAGCGGCATCGGAGTATGTGTTTTCCAGCTGTTGCATTCGTCGCATAGGCGTGTTGAATTGCGAAGTTGAAGCAGAATTGCTACAATAGTACGGTAGGTACTGCCTTGTAACCGTCTTGCTAGGAACATGAAATGAAATCAAGTTTAATAGTTCAGGGCTGTCAATCATTGAATTTTGTATAAGCAAATCAAGTCGGTAATTATTATCCGTTCAGACAATCGCAATAAATTAAGGTGACAAAGAAAATAATCGTTATTGATACATTCCCTTAATATGCCCATTCTGAAGTCAATAAATCTTTAGAATTTATTTATCATTAACTCTTTCTATTGTAAGGTAATGAATAGCATAACTTGGTGCCCACACTGTTGAGTTGTATTCAATTTGACTCCTAGCTAATGACATGTACAATTTTTTAATTGTTTTTAAATTGATTACATATTCTTAATATAAAACCCAACATTTAAAATAAAGCTTTATTTGATGCGATTTCATTATAATTATTAAAGTTTACTTTTTGATCAAAGTATACTCCCAAATCATTTACCTCGGTTACATTTGTTAGCGAAGTATCGTTTGTGGTATAATCATAAATTAGTGGGTTTTTTATTCTGTAAAATCTCATAATTAGACATTTACTTAAATTGAGTTTGAACAAATGACTTAACAATGTGTGAAGTCATTAACATTTTTTCTAGTTTTGTAAATTTTCAGATCATCGGCAAATATTAACACTTCGACATCGCTGAAAATGGATAAAACGTCGTTTACAAATAATAGAAACAAAATTGGTCCTAAATGTGACCCTTGAGGAAATAAGTTGAATATGCAGTTTTGATCATTATTTATTTTCTGCATCAAATGCTCTGACTTTTTTGGCCCTTCAGCCATCTAAAATAAATTTACCGTTTGGGAGAAGGCTCGACTCGAGCGACACAAGTTTGAGACTTTTTTAGCTTTTGTCGCTTCAGGTAACTCAGTGAGAGCATTGGGTTACCTGATTTATCTTTTTTTTCATAATACAACCAGGTATTGAAGACTTATTGGACGTAAATACTTAGATACATAGAGGTTGATACGCTAAGTATTGCACTGGTAAAAGAGACAAGATCTATAGAGCCAAGTACTTCCCAACCTTCCTCTTCCCCATCTCCTCCCCCTCCCCCTCCTTACTACTTTCAGCCTCACAACATACCCCAATTGAGGATACCATAGTCCCACTGGCTTTAGACGGTTGAGACTCTTGTACGGTAGGTATTCAATATTTTTATTCCATTTTTAACGCAAAATGTAATACATATTTTTTGATCCATTTTTTTCAAAAGTAAAAAATCGAAGAACACACGAAAACGTGACTGACCTTTCCAGTTGTCAAAAACAAACCACCAATCCAATATGGCTGATAATGCTAACATATGATAAACACTTGAAGTAACAATATATGGAGGGATAGCTAATTTGTTTTGCCCAACCCATCCAAAATTGTAATAAATCACTTTTTCCGAGTTTTTACATCGTACACCATGAGAGAGAAAGAGAACAAATTTCTTGGAACGCTTCTATATACTGTCGTAATATATCTTAAGCTGGCTATTTTCGCTGGTTAACGGCGGGACTCCGCCCACATTTTTTATTTTGCCACTAAACTTGACACAACTAAACGGTTTTTTAGGTTAGATGCTATATTTTTGTTGATAAAAATACTGTGAAAAAGTGGCTATACGAATACACAAAAACGTTATGTCGATATGTGATATGAATGGATGTATAAATACCGTAGCCTTAGTCTTAGCCACGCCCATTTGCGCCGAGTCATGTTAAAATCATCAAAAACAAGTCCAAAACTGACTTCACTGCCTTGGCTTGGGCTACCTCTTGTATACTCTAAGGATAAACATATGTGTACCAACATAACGAAAAAAAAATCGACAATCGAACGTACACAGCCCGCGAAAATTACAAATTCACATTTTCTTTTGAACAGGCCATGTATTTTGTTATTAAAAAAAACAGTATCCATGTTCGGAATTATCGTGCTTGAAATAATCTGTTTCCATAATAATATTATGTATCCGGATTTTTCAATATGGGCAATAATCCGAATGCGAAATAACGTGTGTCCGGAGTTTCCAATATTCGCAATAATAGAATATGTTTAGAAAAATCTCAGCGTCCTTATCAGTTGGTATTTTGCTGGTATACTTTGCCGTATCACTTGCAATTTATGAGAGACTATATACAATATTGTCAGTCGAGTATTTGTACTTAATACGCGTATAGCTGCTTAATCTCATGTGCCAGACGGCATAATTGCCGCAAACATTATACTCGGATCATAAACAAAGACTGACTCCAAAAGCCGCTGAGTCTCAATGTCAATTAGTTAAGTTAAGATAAACTCTCAGGGCAATAATATACATGACGGATAGCTTTGCGAAACAGTGCAGTCAAGATTGTTGATGTTTTTCCGAGTCGGGCGTGGCTAGGGTTTTCGTGGACACACCTTTTTACATCCATTCATAGCACGTGTCGACATAATGTAGTATTCATTTGTATAACCACTTTTTCACAGTATTGTTATCAACTAAAATATAGGATATAACCCTTAGAGTAACGTAGAGACCTAACATTGCGAAATTTTGTCCGCACTTTTTGACCAAGGATTGACCAAGGGAGGTATGACGTATATGCTTCCAGCCAATCGGATGCGAAGAAAACCGTAAAGATAAACATTATTCCGTCTTTATCTGTTCGCGAACAATTTTGCGTTAGTATCATGAGAAAGAAAGAGACCGGGATACTTTTAGAAGCCGTACAAAAGGGGAATTCCCCGTTCTTGAAAATTTTTTTGACATTCTCGTAAATATTTTTAAGTTAAACATATTACGAATCCATTAAAACTCATTTCAAACGGAAGTTTATTAAATTGGAACGAATAGTCCAAAGATTAATTACATATTGGTGTAAGTTACTAGTTGTTTTGTAGGTTAGAATGTTAAATATTTGAGATCTAACTAAAAAAGACGATTTTTATGGTACATACGTGTGAAAACTGTTTGTTTTTGGTCCTTTTGTACTTCGATTGAAGCAACCAAGTATAGCACATATGGCCATGATGTTTTGCTAGATATCGGACAAAAAATAACTCAAGTTTTTAACTATTTACGCACTTTTGACAGTCCGTTTGCCTGACACTCCAAACGTGAATGAAGTGCGTACAGATCAAATATCGCGGACATAGTATTTAGCCCGCCCCAAATCGTGTATTGGTTTCAACAATTGTTTGTCTCTTTTTCTCATATGCGTATAGAACCGAGCATAAAGAGAGAGCTATATTTTGCGAGTTTGTCAACGATTTGTCACAAATTAGTATGGTCTCTTTATATTGTTACTCTGAGATATAACCTCAAAAACCGTTGAGTAGTGGGCGGAGTCGCCGGAGACGAAAAACGTGCTTACATACCTAAAAGTGGTGTGATATTATGTGACAACGTGTCTTGTCTCTTTCTCTCTCACAGTTTACGGCGTGAAAACCTGGAGAAAGTGATTTATCGTTAATTTGTATAGGTTGGCTTAAAATATTTAGCTCTCTCTCCATACATATTCTTACTCCAAGGGTTAACCCAATGTTCACATTTAAATTAATTCTGAATAATCTGAAATAAAAATACAATTTTTTTCCAAAGGTGCACTCGGGATATAAGTAATTCATATTTTTGAATAATAAAAACTGACCCTTACCATTCAAATTGATTTTCAAAAGTTCCAAATCGTTTTTCAGTAAGGAACAGATTGTATTTTCCTATGCGATAAATTGGTTACTTCCAGAAATATTCCTCGTACATTTTAGATTGTAGCAATATCGTCGACACTTTGGCAAAAAATGAGTTGAATGTGCAGTTTTATTTTTCTACATTGTATGCTCTAACCCTTTTTTGATTCCGAAGACTTTTTGGCCCTTCAGCTATCTAGGCTGGACAAGAGACACAAGTTTAGCTTTTTGTCGCTTCAGGTAATTCAGTGAGAGCATTGAGTTACGTGCAGACGTGTAAGCTGTACCTAATGTCACGGTGAATTAATAATTTCTTGGTAAAATCTTATGTTTTTTAACATCTTGACTTCACCCACCAGCAAATAAACCATGATCGCTTTGGAAATATACCGATTGATTTATAATCTATCCCGTTTTAAATTAAAACTGCTGTGGTCAGTTGCATTTTGACTCCTAGGCCCCAGATAGGCTAAATAAATTGACCATCTGCTCAAGAAAGAATTTCGGTATTTGGTATTTTCATAAATCAAAATTAATTATTCAGAGCAATCTTTAATTTCGTTGCAAGTAGGTTAAATTAAGTGACACCTCAAAAGCACCTCTGAGCGATTGCCGTATCACTGTCATTAGAAAAATAATTATTTATGTTGAATAATTAATAGGTACCTTTTACTGCCACGTGTACTCAATAATCCGATTGCAAATCTTAGTTGATATTCAGGTCAGTGAAATCCGACCCGTGGAACATCAACAATCCGCTAATTAGACGATCCGTACAGTAAATCCTTTCGCCTATCGTAGGTTTTCCCATTTGTATCACTTCATGCGATATAAATTAATAAGGAGAAGAAGAAACCTAATTAAAAATATTTTGACAGCACAATGAAAAAAAAACATGATGTCTTCAGTTCTTCTTCTGACTGTATGCAAAGTTATACATGTCAAGCTATACATATAATGGAAAATCTTACCTAGTACTAACCCATTTTTTACGTTTATTTTATTTTGCAAAAACAGTTTTATACCAATTACATTGCAAAAGCAATAAAAAAAAACACACACAGTTAGTTCTTGCTTAAACTTGTAGCTCATTATTTATATAATTAATTATTATAATTAACCTAGTTAGTCGCCCCAGGGGCATCACCCTTGGTAAGTTAGTTCTGCACCTGGGAAGAAACGGAAGCCTGTGTTGGCGGCCTCGCGTGAAATTATCAGGGACATAAAATCCAATTTCCACCAGGATGTCAGGTATTAATAATACACCGTTCAACAGTTTATGAGCTAAAAGCAGTAATGCTATATCTCTACTCGAAATAAGGCTGCAGATACCCAGCATTCCCGAGATATACCATACGTACATTTTTAGGTGGGTACCACCAATGACGTTGCGTATAAAGACACGTTATAGCCTTAGAATATTAATACAAAATGTGGCAAGCAAAACACACACGTTACCAGTAAATTCATCATTCAAATATCGGTCATGTATGACAAAGATAGACATTCATAGAATATATGTGTATGAACGAAACAGATCCGAAGTTCGGACCGCGTCCCATACTTGCTTGAAACGACCTCAAGCTACGCGTGACCGTTTAGTACTAAATCGGCTTAAACACTGATCACACCAAGTAGCGTGATTATTGCTTGCCACTTTGAGAGCGCTACAACGTGTCTATATTTGTGTAACGTCATTGGGTACCACCGATTATTTTCCATTATTTTTGTTATTAATCAGATTTGAAATGGTCAAAGAGACAGCCTACCTAAATATATGCTGATGACCAGCATTAATGCAAAGCGTAAAATTTCCCAGACAACGATCAACGTTCAGAGTGCAATAAAATTGACTCGAATTAAACGAAATCTGCTTGGTAACTATTTTTCTAATACCATTGTATCCTGCAAATACGAAAAGATATATTAAATAGGTCAGTGCTCAATCAATCAACAAAACATTGCCAAATGGAATGTTTTTATCGTTTCTGATTGTTTCTTTGAATAGCTGCTTTTTGGTTGATTCAGGTTCTTAATTGATGGCGAGGTTGGTTTTTTGGTTGGACCTTCGGTTTTATCTGAGTGAAGGTTGGATAATTAGAATATTGTCAAATTAAGGGAGGCCAGCCCTGATGTGTCAGTGATACGTATAACGGAAGAATGACTAAAGTAAACTGAACGCAGTGGAAAGAAATCCTCGAGACAAATGTGTGTAAAACCGTTTATGACGGTATTTTTTATAGCGAATACATCACAAGAGTCCTAACTGCTTCCAACCATCTAGAGACAATGACGAGACTATGGCAACCCCGATTGGGTTATGTTGTGAGGCTGAAGTTAGTGTGGAGGGGAAGGAGATGGGGAAGAGGAAGGTTGGGAAAAACCTGGCTATTTAGATCTGGTCACTAAACACGGTTTAATCCATTTCAAACAACGTTTCAACTCTGAACTTTGGTCTTTCACCAGGGCGATTCTTATGGTATCTACCACTCTGGAACGTGTTATGAAACATATTAATCAAATAAAAGTTATTGGCGCACGCCGGGTTTGAACCCGCGACCTTTGGATTCGTAGTCGAGCGTCTTACCACTCGACCATGGAGGCCGTCAAACGTTACGTATGTGGGTATCCAAAAATAATTCAAGGAAAAGCAAACACACTGAACAATAAAATCTAGATGGTTTGGACATACAAGCAGAGTACATGGACGGAGAAAAGAGTGTCAAGAGAACATAGTCGCCTACGTGAATGGAAGAAGTCGAGAAGACCCTTAGAGTAGATAGAGTGGTACCTATCCAAGGCAGGGTAGTCAGTTTTTGATGATTTTTGCCGGACTTGGCAGACCTTGACGTGGTTAGGACTAGGGCTAGGGTATTTATACATCCATTTGTAGCACATGTCGACATAATGTTTTTGTTTATTCGTATAACCACTTTTTTACAATGTACTGTCATCAACGAAAATATAGCGTATAACCTAAAAAACCGTTTAGTTGTGTCCACTTTAGTCACAAATCAAAACATGTAGGCGGAGTCCCCGGAGACGCGGGAGACCAAGATCATCCTTACAGTACATAAAAGTGGTGTGATATTTTTGCTGTCTCTTTCTCTCTCATGGTGTACGACGTAAAAACCCGGAGAAAGTGATTTTTCGCAAGTTTGTATAGGTTGGGTAAAAAGAATTAGCTCTCTCTCGATACATTGTAACTCCAAGAGAAGACCCCAGAAAAAACTGGTAACCCCTTCTCTCTCACAACATGTCGAATTCACTCCGCCCACTCTTCTGATTGATAAGCCCTGATGGAAATGATTTATTTTTCATTAGGGCCGATGTCGGAAGTTAATAAAATAATCGGAACATGCCAAGAGTTGGTATAACATAATAGTATTATGTTAGACGACGTATGTTTGTGAATAAAGCAAGGAGCGAAATGGCGTGATGGTTAATTAGTATATTTGTGAAGCATATCAATGTTGTTTAGGAGGTTGACCCTAGCATCTGCTTGCGAGGTTGTCAAAAGGCTTTTTTGCGAAGTAATTACAATTATTAATTGCACGAGGGTCAGATTAATTACAAAATAAACTGTTAGTTTGGGCGAATGGAAAATTTATGATTCAGCAACACAATTGCTGCTTTGTGCTTGAAGACATTTTTGGATGACAAGGAGCGGAGTTACCAATTAAATACCAAAAATCGGTAAAATTCACATGGCCACAATCTCGAAATTGCCAAAAAAAATCGATGTGCTTTTCGATTTGAAATCTCCACCGAGAAGTGTTTTTTTTTTGAGAGGAATTATTGTTGATTTGCTAGTACTTTACGATTTCAAATCTCTAACGACTAGTGCTTTTTTGTTGATTTGCTAGAACTTTTCGATTTGAATTTAAAAATCTCCTTCGTGGAACTTTTCTGGTACCAGAAATGGGTTCCAAGAAGAACTGGATAAATAACCGGTTCTGTGTCAGTCACCGGTAACTGGAACCGCGGGTACACCCAATTTCCGATATCAACAATCCCTAATAAATACAGTTAGCGACAATTTTTGCGCAAAGAGTCACGGGCAAAAAGACGTTATAGGTAGGTACTCATATCTTAGATAAAATTTAATGTGGAGAAGCTAAATTTTTGGTACCAGTCTAAATGATTTTTGTCATTCTTTACGACTCTACCAAAACCTTGTTCAGGCTTTCACTTAAATGTTCTTTCTTATGTATATGTTTGTCCTATTTTTATCATTGCTTCATTAAAATATTATGTATGTGCTGTTTTTTCTCAGTTGCTATTTTTTCCCATGTCATTTTATGTATTTTTTTGTAATTTGACAATAGTCCATTAGTTAATAAATAAATAAATTTGGACAATAACTAAAGTCACTTAGGAAGTTGGTTATTGGAAATATCGGTTTTGCGAAACTAGCATTCAGAATCATTCTAAAAAATCATCAAAAGACAGCATTCGTGTCATATGAATTCATAATTATATTTATTTAGGTGCCTCGAATATGCGTAAAACCTCGAAGTAACAATATATAGACCGAGAGCTAATTATTTTTACCCGACTTATGCAAATTTGGGATAAATCAATTTCTCCAGGTTTTTACGCCGTACACTATGAGAAAGAAAGAGACAACAAAATTCCCCAAATTATCACACCGCTTTAAAGTATTGTTAGAATGTTATACGTGCCCCGCGTCTCCGTTGATTCCGTCCACACGTTTTGATACGCGAAATAAATGGACATAACTCAACGGTTTATTAGGTTACAAGCTAAATTTTTGTTTATAACAATACTGTCAAAAAGTGGTTATACGAATGAACAAAAACGTAATGTCGACATGTGCTATGAATGGATGTATAAATACCCTAGCCTTAGTTAGGTCTAGCCGAGTCCGGCAAACCTCATAAAAACTGACTACAGCAGCGCTCTCTCATGTATATTAGTGCTTTGAGCATATAACCTACTGGAATTCATTTGGTCTGATGATCTGGTATCTATCCAAAGCAGTGTAGTCAGTTTTTGATGATTTTTACCTGACTCGGCGGACCTGGGCGTGGCTAAGACCAAGGCTAGGGTATTTATACATCCATTCATATCACATATCGACATTATGTTTTTGTTTATTCGTATTACCACTTTTCACAGAATTGATATCAATAAAAATATAGCATCTAACCTAAAAAACCGTTTAGTTGTGTCATGTTTAGTGGCACAGTAAAAAATATGGGCGGAGTCCCGCGGTGACCCAGGAGCCCAAGATTATTGTGACAGTACGTAGAAGCGGAGTATTAAATTTGTTGTCTCTTTCTCTCTCATGGTGTACGACGTAAAAACCCGGAGAAAGTGATTTATCGCAAATTTGTATCGGTCGGGTAAAAATAATTAGCTCTCTTTCCATACATTGTTTCTCCAAGTATGCACTTTAATCCAGTAAAGATCTTTTCCCTAAGAAAACACTAATGTAAAAATAAACTCAGTCAAGTAAATAAAACCATCAGATGGTGATAGTAATAAGACCTAATGAGCCGCAGTACTAGTTAGATAGACATTATGAGGGGTATTTGTATAAGCCCCAGCTAGTTAGTAGAGGATTACGAAAGAATCCATAAAATCAAAAAAAAAATCCAAGTACGTTACGTTACGAGAGAGTTTTTTTTTTTCAAATCGTTACAAGCGGTTTTCACTGTATGCACGCTGCCGTTATAAATGCTATTTGGTATACCTCGTGTACCCTTGTTATAGACATATCAATTAACAGTCACGCCGACAGTACGGACATTTGGCATGGAGACGTTCTACTGCTTTATATAACAACACGCGCTCATAAATTAGCCTGCAACAGTCGCGGTCTAATTAACGTGATTGGCAATTGTTTTAATTCAAAGAGTCGGTGACGACCGCTGCTCGCGAGGTCAGAGGTCACAGGAAATACGACGTTGATTTCGATTCCAAAAGTGCAAAAATAAAATAATGTCTGCTCTGATATTGATAATAAATTAATCATTTTTTGACCGAGGTCAAGTATAATTTTTTTTTGATATTTTGCATAATATCGTCGCTGGAAAGGTAAAAGAGCTTAAGCGACACTTTGGTAAAAAATAAGTTAAATATGCAGTTTTGATCAGTTTTTTTTTTCTGTATCGAATGCTCTGACTCTCGTTTGATTCTGAAGACTTTTGTGGCCCTTCAGCCATCTAAAATATATTTACTATTTAGGAGAAGGCTCGACTCAAGCGACTCGAGTTTGGGACTTTTGTGGCTTTTTGTCGCTTCATGTAACTTAGTGAGAGCATTGAGTTACCTGAGTTATCTTTTTTTCATAATCCATCCAGGTATTGAAGACTTATGGGAGGTACATACGTAAATACATAGGTTGATACGCTAAGTATCGCACTGGTAAAAGAGACAAGATCTAAAGAGCCAGGTACTTCCCAACCTTTCTCTTTCTCATCTCCCCCCCTCCCTGCTACTTTAAGCCTCACAACATACCCCAATTGAGGATACCATAGTCCCACTGGCTTCAGACGGTTGAGACTCTTGTACGGTATTCAATATATTTTTTAAAGTAGTTGGAGTTCGATCTGATACACCCTGTATATTATTATTTAAAAAAAAAACAGTACCCATGTGCGGAATTATCGTGCTTGAAATAATCTGTTTCCATAATAATATTATGTATCCGGAGTTTTCAATATGCGCAATAATCCGAATGCGAAATAACGTGTGTGCGGAATAATGAGTGTTCGGAGTTTCCAATATTTACGAAGACTTATATTTTATTTAAAAAAAAAAAACAACTTTAAAGTGCTCTGGTGAAAACTTCCCGAAATGGCGCTTCAGCCCTTTTGCCTTTTCGGCGACGATATAGATTTGAGAACGAGCTGCAAACATGTTATATTGATTTGTTGCAATTCACACTTTACTTTATTGTCTTAATTTTGTATGCACTTAATACGTTTTAGAGTTACGAACCTAAGAATAGGTATTGTATTGATTTGGTGCTGAAAACTTTTCAAACTAAACATATACGTCTGCTTTGCTATCGAAATTTTACTAAAATTAATTAAATCGCTATCTGACCTAACTAATTATATTTTTATAAATTTGCAAACATCGATATTAATAATACACAAATTATAAAAATACAGTGATTTTCAATCATTTTGCAAAAATAAAATAATGTCTGCTTTGATATTGATAATAAATTAATCATTTTTTGACCGAGGTCAAGTATAATTTTTTATGATATTTTGCATAATATCGTCGCTGGAAAGCGATATCAATTTTCAATCATTTTTCTCTATAAAAAAATGTTTACAATTTATTTATTAAAATTTTCAATGTGCGGTAAAACCTCAGAGTAACAATATAAAGAGACCGTACTAATTTGTGACAAATCGTTGACAAACTCGCAAAATATAGCTCTCTTTTTATGCTCGGTTCTATACGCATATGAGAAAAAGAGACAAACAATTGTTGAAACCAATACACGATTTGGGGCGGGCTAAATACCATGTCCGCGATATTTGATCTGCACAAACTTCACTCACGTTTAAACTTTTTTAGTTTGATCTCAAATATTTAACATCCTAACCTACAAAACAACTAGTAACTTACACCAATATGTAATTAATCTTTGGACTATTCGTTCCAATATAATAAACTTCCGTTTGAAATGAGTTTTAGTGGATTCGTAATATGTTTAACTTAAAAATATTTACGAGATGTCACATTAGAAACCCTTAGAAAGGGGAACTCCGTTATCGTACGGCTTCTGAAAGTATCCCGGTCTCTTTCTTTCTCATGATACTAACGCTAAATTGTTGGCAAACAGATAAAGACAGAATAGTGTTTATCTCTTAGATTTTGGTTGCCTCCCGAAATTCAGGGCTATGCCAAAATTGGAATATTATTATATATTTAATTATTTTTAGATTTCCAAAGGATGAAAAAAGGCGAGAAAAATGGATCCGTGCTACGAGAAGGCAAAATTGGACTCCTAAATACCATAGCACAATCTGCTCAGTCCATTTCCCAAGTAACCACTTCAACAAAACATTTGTAAAGATCCGTCTTAAGGATTTCGCGGTGCCTCAATATGATTCGATAGTACCTTCGGCAATACAAAAGGTTTTTATGGTCAATTTTTTTCACATCTTTGACCAGTTTTGACACCACCATTAAAATTTTTGGTGCAAAACAAATGAATTTATAATACATCGATTCCCATTTTTTATTCAATGACTATACCAATACTTATAAGAATAAAATTTTCAGATAAATGTAATGTGTAATGCGGAGATTTTTTTTTCTAGTTTCAAAATTCGCGTATAACGTTAAAGTATTATATTTTTTAAGACTATCTTTTTGGAGTATCTACGATTGGTGCAACTACAGAATTCTCGGGCGTTACGGATCTAACATCAAATTCCAATCTAATTTCTTTTTCTTTGATTTAACAAATATGTTAATATGAATTCATACGTTTCATCTGGATTTTTATACCCTTAGCTTCTAATTAATTGTTTTTTTTTAAAATCTATTGATGTGCACATGCACTATTGTACCCATTTCTGAACCTGTTATCTGATGATTTATGATAACGATCATGCATTTAGATAGTTTTAATTTTGTATACATATTATATATTATTTTCTCCTTGTTAGTTAGAATTATTAGCTTAATTAATTAAGTATGAAGCGCACTTGACGTGAAATATCACAAAACTGTGCTATATAAGTTCACTGTTATTATTATCTGCATTCGAAATTTCCTTACAAAATAACGCGGGACGGAAAACATCCCTACAATACTTAAAAGCGGTGTCATGTTTTGTGAAATTTTTGTGTCTCTTTCTCTCTCATGGTGTACGACGTAAAAACGCAGAGAAAATGATTTATCGCAAATTTATATAGGTAAAAAAAAATTGATCTCTCTCCATATATTCTTACTCCAAGGTTAAGAAAATGATTTAACATCTGTTATCACCGTACTTTTTTTTTTATTTTACTTTTGTTTGTAAACTATTTTGTTGATGGAGACTGAAGTTCATTTTATAATATGTATTATAAAATGTTCTGTACTAATAATTTAATTCGTTTATATTTTTATCTATAAATAAGATTTTAATAATCTTATTGATTAATGTATCTTTGAATAAACAAAAAAATATACAACATTCATTCTTTTTAATGATTTACAACTACCTACTCACAACAAAATACCTAATTTACTTAATTTGTGACAACCCTGTTAGTGATTTTACTCTGAGTTTAGGCCACACCCTTTGGTCATTGCTTGGTCAAAAAGTGCGGACAAAATTTCGCAAAGTTAGGTCTCTATATATTGTTACTCTAAGGGTAAAACCATGTATGACCGCATTAAAAATGTGGATATCCAGAAATAATGCAAGGCTGATGTGAGCTTAATGAATAGGATCAATAAAGGGACGCTTAGATGGTTTGGGCATGTAGAACGAATGAACGAAGAAAGTAGGGTGAAAAGAATATATGATGCGAAAGTGAACGGAAGAAGAAGTCGAGGACGCCCGAGGAAGACATGGCACAATCAAGTAAATCAAATACTTGAGTCGGGTCGTGCGAAGAATCAGAATAAAGGAAGAGTATGTATGAGACTATGTATGAATGTGAATGAAGCAAGGAGTGTGCGCCAGAGTTATATGGCGGTCCGTCCTTTCTGCCTACCTTTGCGGGGAAACGGCGTGATGGTTAGTTAGTTAGTTTCAATTTTTACAAAATCAAAACAAAACTGACTTGTTTTGGTTGTGCATTCACCCGTTTATCTTTTTTTTGCATTACCTAAATTTATTTTTATTTTATTCAAATATATTGTAATTTTGGTAGATGTTTTTTATTAAATGATTTTTTTGGCAATACACAAATTTCTACCATAATAATGTAGACACGTGCCTAGTTTAGCGGTCGTAAGATGTGTTGGGAAGTATGTGAATAGAAATATTATTAAAATTAAAATTAAACAATTACGCAACGTTGGATTTTTCTTTAGATTCAAATAGATATTCCTTATCAAGGCTTTACAAAGCAACCGCAAAAAAACATTTCATCTTTTAACACAGAAAAAATAATAT
>JAGWCC010000802.1:0-149396 GCA_022651775.1 Drusus annulatus
GTTACATGATTAGTGTTCACTTTGTGATTTGAATTTGTGTTTAGTTGGGGAAGAGAACAGGGGCGGCTCGTGACTTTATAGTGTGCTAGAGTGCTGAGATTGAAAATACGACGTTATTGATCTGAGCCGAAAATAATTAGTATTTTTTTCAAAAATAAAATTAAAATTGGTCAATGACCTAACAAAACTGAAAAATCTTGAAAATCTTCGTACGATTTTTTTTTTCAATCGTTTTGAATTTATTTTAGTCTTAGCACTCTAGAAAGACTACTTAAGAGTCGCGAGCCGCCACTGGAAGAGAAACATTTTAGTGGATTTAAAAAAAAAAAATAACAATTTTCTTTCAGAACTCATTCATTTATGCACGTGTAATCGATGCAATCTAAATTGCTACAAAGTTTAATTTATGTATTTTAAATTGTGTTGAGAATGTCAGCAGAACGATACAGTACAGAAGTCTATCGACTAATTAAAGGGAAGACATCCGATTTGTAGCCCAAGACAACGAAGTAAAGAAAGATAGGGACGCCTGGAGGCGCTACGTCCACGACCCGATGAAGATTAAGAGGATGAAAATGATAACGACGTACGTGCTGCTATTCATCATAAAAATCATCATGATTTTATAGAATAATAATAACAGTGAACTTAAATGGCGCCGTTTTGTGATATTTACTGCAAGTACGCTTCATACTAAATTAATTAAGCTAATAAGACTTACTAACAAGGAGAAAATAATATAGAATATGTATATAAGTTAAAACTATCTAAAATCATGATCGTCATCATAAATCACGAGAGAAAAAGGTTCAGACATGGGTATAACAGTGCATGTGTACATTAACAGATTAAAAAAAAAAAACAATTTACTAGAAGCCAAGGGTATAAAAATCCAGATAAAACGTATGAATTCATTTAAATCAAAGAAAAGGAAATTAGATTGAGGACAGTTAACATGTTGATATTGAAAAACATTAATATTCGAGTATTATAAGTAAACGATTCTAAAAATGCAAACAGTGTAAATATAACAAGGATATTGTAAATGTGTGGGTAAAATTATTTCGTTCAGAGTTTTGCTTCAGTCGTATCCGAGACGTTTAATCGTGTTTAATATTTTATTTTTTCCTATATTTTTTTATGTTCTCACTTGTGTATGTATAAAATATATAGGATGCGTGGGATAACACTTACTTCCCAACATTACGTAGTAAAGAAAATTATTATTACATAACCATAGTTACGATGCTCGGATTATGGGGGCCGAAGGCTTGGAATAAACTCCCTTTGGAAATAAGATGTATACCGAGCCCAACAGAATTTCGGTCCAAACTGAAAACTTACCTTTTTAGACTCTCATATCCTTAAATTCATTAAAAGAATCTCAACATAATCTATCTCTCGACGAATCACCTTTTAGAAATACAAATTTTAACCAAATCCTGTACTGTACGACAAATTCAGAAAGACCATTTTTTTAATTTCGCTCCCATTCCCTAAATCGGAAAGAAAAAATAAAATAAAAGTCATAATTATAATTTTAAGTTAATAAGTGTGTCTATCTGATGGGACCTGCCAGGTAAGTATGTTTCTGTATATTTTCTTATTTAAACTAGGAATTAATATGTAATAATAGAAAATAAGATATGTACAAGCGCCCTTGAGGCGATTTTTCACAAAAACGGTGCTATAAAAATCATCCAAATATTATTATTATTAAACAGTGTACATATAACAAGTAACAAAACAAAAATATTTAATGACACTGAGTATATGGTTATCACTTATCAGTAGACAGTAAGTAATGGAAGTAACATTAAGGGCGCTTGTGATATGATTTGGGAGAAGTTCACCCCGATCCTAGAGTTGTGCTGGCCATTGCAGAAAGCCTTATGAAATATTATTAAATAAATATATTATTTTCCTATTTCAAAAAATATTTTAATTTTTAAAAAATATGGGATTGATATAAATGATAGAATCAAGAGTTCGTCTCGGTCGCAACATAATCTTTTATTTTCTGTGTCTCCTTCTGTTTCATATTTTGTTGAAAATTATTGATGTTGTTTCCATGCTTAAATTGATGATGAATCGAATTTACTGTGGAAGGACTCAACCTAACCTAACCTAACCTAACATTTCATCGTCATGTTTTTTATTATGAACACCGTATAAAAGTCCCAACCATCTGGAGCCAGTGAGATTATGGCATCCCCAATCGGGGTATGTTGTGAGATTGAAGCTAGCGGGGAAGGGAAGTAAATGGGAAAGAGTTGGGGAAGAGGAAGATTGAGAAGTACCTGGCTATTCAGATCTGGTCACCAAACACGGTTAAAGCCATTTCAAGCAACGTTTCAATTCAGAATGGTGGTCTTTTACCAGGATAATACTTGGAGTATCTACCACTTTGGAACGTGTCGGATACCATATATTATTTTATATTAATTAAATGTGTCATGACTCAATATATTAATTATGTAAAATGTATTTACGCACGCCGGGTTTAAAACCCGCGACTTCTGGATTCACAGTCGAGCGTCTTACCACTCGACCACGGAGGCTATCATGTGAGAATATCTAACATCTCATATTCCTCTTCGTCCTATTCGGGTAGGAGACTAATCGCTTCGACAAGGCGCCTCTATGCGTCCCTGTCTCTCCTCGCACAGCCTCTGAAGTTGCTTTCTCCAACTCTGCCTGGGGCGGCCCACTAAACGTCTTCCGACATTCAGTAGTCCGTGACATTTCATGAAGAGTGTCGGGGGTTCGATGGTGAGCACATCTCGGATCTTGCTCGATAAACGCTAAAGTAGTATGTGTACCAATCTGGAGATGAAAATAAGTGAATGATCATTGATCATTAATATGACATCTCTCGCCAGATGAGGCATCGATTTGCCCAAGTAGACCAAGTACCTTGGCGGTCAATGGCGTGGGCGAGAGCGCGGGTTTGGGCGACCCCTCCCCCACCGACCCGCTGGGGGCGCTGTGCGTGTGTGCGTGAGGGGTCGTGTAGGGTGGGGAGATCCCCCGTCAGCAGCCCTAGTATCTAGAGGGCGATAGACGAAGAGATGGCCAACTTTTGATGCGTTTTAGTACCGAAGAAAATCTTAGGAAAAAATCAATGTATCATACGTTTTTTTTTTAGATAAAAATATATAGCGTGATTCTAGGAAAATTTCACATTAAAAGCCATGCAATATTTTAGTAATTCGATGGTAATAAGTGAAAGATTCTACTAGTACTACTTGACGGCCTGCATGGTCGAGTGGTAAGACGCTCGACTACGAATCCAGAGGTCGCGGGTTCGAACCCGGCGTGCGCAAATAAATTTTATTTAATTAATATGTGTCATAACACATTTAATTTAGTGGTAGATACTCTAAGTATCGCCCTGGTGAAAGACCACCATTCAGAATTGAAACGTTGCTTGAAATGGCTTTAGCCGTGTTTGGTAACCAGATCTGAATAGGCAGGTAATTTCCAACCTTCCTCTTCCCCATCTCCTTCCCCTTCCCACTAATTTCAGCCTTACAACATACTCCAATTGGGGATTCCATAGTCCCACTGGATACACACAGTTGGGAGCAATTATTGGGACTCTTGTACAGTATTTACTTTAAATATATTAATTTCATACTGAAAAAACAGCTCCGGAACAATACAATGGATCTGCAGTTAACAGTTACGTAGGTTATAATATTTTAAAGCAACTTAAAATATCCACACTTATGATAGTTTTGTAAAATTATCAAATTCTAGACGACAGTTTCTCTAAACAAAGCTTAAATTATTTCCTGATCAATTTTTGGAATTCCATAGAAAACTCGAAATGAAAGATTCATCAGCCCCGAAATGCTAAGATCACCGGGATGAAGAAACTGTAGAACGGCGGGTGCGTGAACTGCCTATCCAACTGCGTACATCAGGTTTCACTTCCAGACTTAGCACTAGATAGCTTAGCTTGGTATTTCTACGCAGATATTGCGTACGATGTCAATGCACGGCCTGTACGCTGTACCCTGTACCCTGTACCCTGTACCCCGTACCCTGTACCCTCCCCTCTGTACCGCGGCGTAGTCGGGGGTCGGGATATCGCATAAGGATGCGGGGGTGCGTTCAACTTCTTACATTTTATTATAAAAGCAATTCTGTTCCCAAATCTTATATAATACGACGCTGGATCTCGGCACATTGAACTTTAAGAAAAACAGTGCGAATATGTTTTAGACGTGAGATTTTAATTTTATTGTGATGATACAACAAGGGTCTTTGCCCGGGGCCAGTTGGATGCTTGGAGCAAGTGGATGAGTTCGTGTATTTAGGAAGTATGTTCTAGAGAGACGGAAAGACTGATGAGGATGTTGAAAGAAGAGGGAATGCAGGGAACTCCATTAATGGAGGACTGAACGCTGTTTCTCCGCAGGGGTAGGCAGAGAGGACGGATCGCCATATAACTCTGTCTTCGCACACACTCCTTGCTCCATTCACATTCATACATCGTCTCATACATACTCTTCTGTTATTCTGACTCTTCACGTGACCCGATTTAACTATTTGATTTACATGATCGTGCCATGTCTTTCTCGGGCGTACTCGACTTCTTCTTCCATTCTTTTCTATATATTATATATTCTTTTCACACTCCTTTCTTCGTTCATTCGCTATACATGCCCAAACCATCTAAGCGTCCCTTTCTTGATCCTATTCATTACGCTCACATCAGCCTTGCATTCTTTCCGGATATCCTCATTTTTAATACGGTCATACATGGTTTAACCGCACATACTTCTCAAGGATCTCATTTCCACATATTCTTATAAAACTCCTCTCTTCGTTCATCCGCTCTACATGTCAAAAATGTCTAAGCGTCCTTTTCTTTTACTTATTCGTTGTATTCTTTCCGGATCTCCCCCTCTTTTAACAGCGTTATACATAGTTTTATCGCACATACGCCTCAGGGATCTCATTTTTACAGCATTCAGTCTACTTTCATCCTTCCTCTGCCAGTTCCGTGCCTCACCGCCTTACATGAGGGTTGGTATAAGCACTCGATCGTGAACTGCTAGCTTCGCTTCGTTTGACAATTTCTTATTTGCGCCAACAGCGTTCAGTCCTCCATTAATGTGGGAAAGATTTAAAGAAAAGGAAACGGTAAAAATAAATATGAAAATTGAGGTGTAGAGTTACAATCACCATACAAATAACAGTGAATGTAAAAGAAAAAAAAACACACAAAAATGTATTATTATGACACTATGGCACCCCCACTTGGAGTGCATTGTGAGGCTCTAGAGAGCGGGGAAAAGAATAAGATGGAGATGAGGAAGATTAATAAGTATGTGGCTCCACAGATCTGGTCTCTAAAAACTAAATACTAAACGCGCCTAAACCCATGTAATTCACCAGGGCCACACTAAGAGTATCGCTGTTAGCACTCAAAGGTGGTAAGTTATTGACTTAGGATATAAACACTAAAAACCACCTACTTGATTAATTGTTAATTATTACCCACAAGGCTTCGGCTTCAAGCTTCTTATTTAATATATTGTAAGTATTTTTACACTTCGAAATAATTATTTAACTAACTAAGTAGTTAAATATCACAAAGGTGGGCAGAAGGATATACTGCCACACAACTTAGTCTTGGCACATAATCCTTGATTGATATTCATACCATATCAATAAGTTCTCTTGCGGAACAATATCGTCACTGAGCGGATCCGGAATTTGGTGTGAATCGACACTAAGTCGGGGACGCCCGACAAAGACATGCCAAGATCGAATTAATCAAATACTTGAGTCGGGCCATGTCAAGTGACAGAATATCAAAAAAGTGTGTATGAATGTGAATGAAGCGAGAAGAAGGTATGTGCCAAGACAGAATTGTGTGGCGGTCCATCTTCTCTGCCTACCCTTGCGGCGAAACGGCGTGACAGTTAGTTAGTTAACTTGGTTAAGGTGATTTTTCACAAAAACAGTTGTATACAAATTATTCAAATATTATTATTACCTATTATAGAATGTACACATCAATTGTGTCTAATTTATCTTCGAATAAGATTATTCTCATTAATAACGAATAAGATTATATATTCGGTAGGGGATGCCAAGCCAACTGGTAGTTGGACTCTTGTGCGGCATTCTTATCAAAAAAATAATAAAAATAACTTACCATAGTTCCGCCGAACCCAATGTAATAACATAATGGAGTGTGGACCTCAAAAACAATGTTTAACCGTTATATCACTGAAGAAAATTACACCTTTTTTAATTAATGTGAAGATTTCTTTTACAGTCTATCATTTGCTGAAGTTTGCTGGACCACTTTTATGACGTAATATATTTCGACTCAGTTCAATACTTGGGGAAGAGGATAGGAATTTCACCCAGTACCATCTTTTAATTAAATTAAATGGATGATTAAAAATAGTATTAAGGATACAGGTGATGTACTTTGAACACAATAGTACATGACATTTATCGTTCAAAATAAGATAAAATGATTAATAAACACGGACAAACTTAAAAAAATCATATAAAACACATGAGGGTACCCGGGTACTCTTTCAGTCATCAGAAGTTCTAAATTATACTTATTCATTTTTCGCTAACATACCACCCTCCACATATCGAACGGTTATATGCAATTGCTTATTTTCACTATTGCGGAGAAGTCAGGAAGTTTAAGCCGGTTAGACTTACTGGAACATTAAAAAAAATCTATGTTGAAAACCGAAGAGGGTACCCTGGTACCCTTTCAGTCATATAATGGTTAATTAAAAAATGACCTACCTAAAGCTAAATAACGCAGCTATTCGTAGCAATAATGAATATTTTACGATATAATGGAAATCGAGCCCGCAACATTAAACTCAAATGCGTAGACGTAGACCATTACGCCGCGATCACCGTAAAAGCAAGTCGTCGTTCAATTCATTTTTTATTTGAATACCGAGTTAAAAAAAGGTGTTTTCACTTCGCTGTGTAAGTAAGAATATATATGAAGAGAGAGGTAAATATTTTTACCCAGCCTATACAATTTTGCGATAAATCACTTTCTCCGGGTTTTACGTTGTATACCATGAGAGAGAAAGAGACAGGAAAAGTCGTCACATGATATTGCAGCACTTTTAAGTATGCAAGAATGTTCACATCATCGAGTCGCATGACTTACGTCAACGGATTTTGGGGTTGTTTCCTATATTTGTGTTGATTAAAAAACTTGCAGTAGTTATACATATAAATAAAAACATGATGGTGATAATAATTAAATAAAAACAATGTTTTAACTTTATTCCACTTTTTTATTTTTTGACTGGACCGGTTTCAAAAAGTGGAATAAAGTTGAAAATTTGTTTTTATTTAATCATTAAAATGGAATTCCACCATGAATTAACAGTTACAAAATTAGAAATAATGATCGTGATATGTGCTATGCGTGAATATTATAAAATAAATATTATAAAACACCACTTTTCAGAGGTATTTCAACAGTTTTAAAAAATTTTGACCGATCTTTTGAATTTTCACATTTTTAATGATATAAAGACATGAAATCAACAAAAAGCTTCCATCATTATTTAGGCAAACTATTGTTGGTGTTTGTGTGATATTTTGACTTTATAAATCATTTTAATAGTGTATTGATATTGTTTTGTTTAATGTGTTCAAATATGGTTATTAAAAATGTCCGAATCCCATGTGGGCGGTAACTAATAGGCTATCAAACATCCTTTAATATATCTTTGTATTTTTGTATCGAGTCAACCGTCCTTACTACACTGTTTCGCAAAAGTACCTCCCCATGTCCTCCAAGATCGTACGGTCACATGGTAATAGATTAGGTTGGGTTTATGATCACTGACTCCAAATTTGAAGGTTGTTAGAAGCATCGGTATTCCAAAGCCTTTGGGCTATTTAATATTTTTATTTTTTTAATTATAATTATTTGTTCATTTTTGTACGCTGATACTTGCAATAATATTAAATTATAAAAATGCAATCAAAATATTTGAAATAAGACACTATTTAAAATATGTAAGAAAAAATACTCGCAAAAGTAGTGATAAAATAAAAATAACGAACATTTCTACGAAGTAAGCGAAAAAACACGAACTCCTTGATAAAGCGGAATAAAACGATATATCTGTCACGCTATTTATATACTAACATTCACAAATTAAAAACGGTAAAAAAGCAGAAGTCAAATAATGTATAAATAAAAATCTATTAAAAACCAATAAACATAAATTACACACGTAGACCATCTCAATCTTAAAGCGTTCGTTCTTACATCACACCAACACAGACGCGGCCTCGTATGTGTTGAACATCTGTCTGCCTCCGCATGTATTGGTGAGTACACTTTCCTGTGTCGCGTAGGGGGGGTTATTGACCCGCGCTGTGTTGCCGTGGCTCGTTTATCTTCAATACGGAGCCGATGAAAGAGAAGAGCGTAGGCTGTCTCGCCCGTGCGATTGCACCCTTCTAGACGGAGCGGATTGTAGAATGCGCGGGAAATATTTGGCGGGAGTATTACGTGCGTTGTGCGCGGGATTTAGAGGCTCATTTGTATTGCAAATGTTACATTTATAAATATAAACATAATCCACGCTGGAAAGGCAAAAGTGCTGAAGCGCCATTTCGGGAAGTTTACATCAGAGCACTATAAAGTTTTTTTTGTTTTACAATAAAATTCGTCTTCAGTACCTGGTTGGATTTTGAAAAAAAAAGTTAAACGAAAAAAAAAACAAAAAAAGTCTCAAACTTCTGTCGCTTGAGTCAAGCCTTCTCATAAAAGGCATATATATTTTAAATGGCTGAAGGGTCACAAAAGTCTTCAGAATCAAACGAGCATTGGATGCAGAAAAAAAACTGATCAAAATTACATATTTAATTCACTTTTTACCAAAGTGTCGCTTAAGCTCTTTTGCCTTTCCAGCGTCGATATTCATTATGAAGAAAAGGGGTATGATTTTTTTCGTACGTGTATGTATGTTGTACGGTCGCCATATAAATGACATTGAGGTGATTTTTCACAAAAGCGACGCTTTACAAATTATCCAATTATAAACACCAGACCGCTACACAACTGTCTTGACACACATTCCTTGCTTCATTTACATTCGTACATCGGCCCACAGATACTTTTTTGCTATTCCGATTCTTGACATACCCGGCTCAAGTATTTCATTCACTTGATCGCACCATCTCTATCCAAATATTATTATTTATTATTATAAAGCGGTGTTGGTATCGCGACCCGCCTGATTAGCCGCCCGTATTTCAGTCATAATAATAATTACTACTTTCGTCTTGACACACACGTCAAAAGAGACATAGTGAGTGAATCGTGAAGTAGCGTAGTCGGAATAAAATTTCAGACTTTTTTACGTATAAGCGAAAACTACCAGTATAGTTTTTGCAGACGCTAGCGACCTACAACGAATTATGCACAGAAGACGACTTAGCGTATTAATACTGTCAGATTATAATTATTATAATGATATGTCAGTGTGGAAAATTACAAAAACAATTGATCATAGTGTCAAAATAATTTGATATGTTTTAATAAACGGCACTATAAAGATACTCGATAATAATAAAATTTAAAATATGTGATACCTCACCAGAGCTCTGAGAATCTGATACCTACAAGATAGAAATATATAATCCAGAACCGAGGAGCTTACCGCTTTCCCAATAATGTTGTTGGGGGGCGTTCGGTGAGTTCAGAGCTTCTGAGCTCGGCAAGCAACTTTGAAAATGGCCCGAGTGAAGGGGGAGGAAAAATGTTCCACGCCCCCGGCCCCATGCTTACGTCTCTCTCTTTTGGGCTTCAAATTCACGGTTTTAAGATCCTCGGATACAGAGGTCGCGGGTTCGAACGCGGTGTGCGCAAATATTTATTATTTGATTAACATATAATTATATATAATAGTATATTTGCCGCACGTTCAAGAGTGGTAGATAATCGCAGTTTCGTCTTTATGAAAGGTCATTCAGAATTGAAACGTTGCTTGAATTGGATGTAACCGTGTTTAGTATCCAGATCTGAATACGCCAAGTACTTCCCAACCTTCTATTTCCCATCTCCTAATCTTTCCCCTCCCACTTCATTCAGCCTCACAACATACCCCAATTGGGGATGCCATAGTCTCACTTTCTCCGGCAGTTGGAACTCTTGTGCGGTATTCACATTAAAATATATGTTTTTAAAAGGCTGACCACCCCTGTTAAATCCCCTTCTTTTTTCTAGCTCGTAATGTTTTATTACCTTAGCGCCCTTGAGGTGGTATTTCACAAAAATGGCGCTATATAAATAAAACTAGGTGTTACCTGCTTATCCTTCCATCACGCCTTTCATCGAGGGGGTAGACAGTGAGAATAGAGCGCTACGTGCCTCGCACTTACTTTCTTTGGCCTAAAAATGAATACATACACGCTAAAAAATAAGACAGATATTATTTATACTTGAAAATTATATGTGAGGCGATCAGCGTAAAAGTAGAGTTACAATGTAGAGGTGGTTCAATAAAAAATTGACTATTATTTTGTGATTTTCTTTGGTCCAATTCTATTCAACAAAACATATAATTTAAATCTCCTTCTCACTTAAAAGTTTGTAGGTTACACCACTCCTGCGCTGATATATCAAAATAGATGTATGTACAAAGGTAGGTGGATAACCTACCCATAAAATATATTAATTATAATGTTTTATTATGCAACTAGAAAACCAATGGCTGATTCCACATTTATAATATTTATGTGTATTTACAAAAAAATGATCAATTTCACTAGAATTAAGGAAAAATTGAGCTTACTTCGGGCACACGGACACGCCCACAACACATTTGTGTCAGTTTATCTCTTCAGAGCCTATTATGATCAATTTCCTTCCGCTTTTGGATTTAATATGAAGGTGCATTCGGTTGCTATTATCGGCTTAAAAAAGACCATTGAGTGTTTAACGAAGAACAACGAAAACTGCATTGAGATACTTGAAGTGAGTATCTAAGACTAACTAGAAAATAGGGACTATATTTTATTTTATTTTGTTTATAGCTAATACCGCACAAGAGTCCTAACTGCTCCCGACCGTCTAGAGCCAGTGGTACTATGGCCTCCCCAATTGGGGTATGTTGTGAGGCTGAAGGTAGTGGGGAAGAAGGAAAAGAGAAAGGTTGGAAATAACCTGTTTATTCAGATCTGGTCATCAATCACGCCTAAAGCCATTTCAAGCAATGTTTCGATTATGAATGGTGGTCTTTCACCAGGGCGATACTTAGAGTATCTACCACTCTATTGAAGTCCTAGTAAAACTGCCTTCCAAGAAGATGGACGTCGTGTATGGGGCTAGCAGATTCTTTAATAGAAACCAACTGCTGATTTTGTACAGATCTCAAGTAAAAGCGACAGTTGAGCCAACAAAATAATAAACTTGCTCGAGTCTGTAGAAGAGGGGGGTTCATTTTGATAAACTTAATGTCCAGATAGTATTTTAATAATAATTTCTAATTTTGAAACTTTTAATTAGTGGTGGAACTCCATTTTAACGATTTTAATAATACCATTTTTTTTACTTTATTTCATAGCCTGTTCAAAAGAAAAGATGAATTTAGAATTTTCGCGGGCTGTGTACATTCGACTATCGATTTTTTTTTGTTATGTTGGTACACATATGTTTATCATATGTTAGCATTATCAGCTATTTTGGATTAGTGGTTTGTTTTTGAAAACTGGAAAGGTTAGACACGTTTTTATGTGTTCTTCGATCTTTTACTTTTGAAAAAAATGGATCAAAGAATAAAATCCATGATTTGTTTTTCCACAACTCCAGGACGCTCATCGTCATTAACATCTTCTCGGCCTTCTGTAAAGCGCTTGTACCACTTATAAACACTTTTTTTGACAAAGTAGACTCGCCGAATGTCAGTCAACATTTTAAGTGCGTTGGAGCACTTTATTCCATTTTTAACGCAAAATTTAATGCATATTCTTTGATCCATTTTTTCCAAAGTGAAAAATCGAAGAACACACAAAAACGTGACTAACCTTTCCAGTTGTCAAAAACAAACTACTGATCCAAAATGGCTGATAATGCTAACATATGATAAACATATGTGTACCAATATAACAACAACAAAAAAATCGATAATCGAATGCACACAGCCCGCGAAAATTCAAAATTCAGCTTTTCTTTTGAACAGGCCTCGTACCATTAGTGGTAAACGCTTTTTGAATAATTTAGAACATTGACATTTCATACCATAGCAAGGTTTATTTAAAATTTGGTATTATTAAAAGTGTTTTAATCACTATAACACAACCGCTTTTGTGAAAAATCACCTGATAATTTATTTTTTAGAAGCCATAGAGACCTGAAATTTCATGACATCTACATCATACATACAAATTATCAAACAAACTCGCCCATTTCCCACTTACATACTTTATCAAACGAATATACAAATTAATGGTATCGACATTTTTGACACGACAAATTCGATGTTTAAAAAATGGCTTTACAATTTTTTCATGTCACTCTATTATGTCTGAAAATTTTGGATTTGGTTTATCTAAATTTTGAACCATTGTAATGTAATTAATTATTGTATGAAACCAGAGTATTGTTTTTGTAACCATCTTATGAAATGTAAAAGCCACATGGGCGTATTTCAAAGAAATAAATTTAGGTTAGATAAAGTAGGCCAAATTTCAGTAAAAACAAATCTAAAACCTCTCAAAATAGGGAGTCGACTTGTTTTTACACCCATAAGAGGCGACATAAAGGTAGGTCCAACTGTACTTTCAAATTATGCAAGGAAAAAAAAATATATAATACTATATTATTATCCAATAAAATTCAAGAATTTTTTAAACTCATTTTCACAAGTAATGCATGTTGTCTTTGCGAATTTTCAAACCAAATATTTGAAGGTACAATTGTACCTATGTCGCCTGTTAGTGTTGTAAAATTATATTGCTGTACAAAGGGTTATCGCCGTCACTAGTGCACAACTGATAAACTATTGGCATGTCGAGTATGTTTTACAAGTATTACAATGGAGTCTGTTCAGAGAAACTAACTGTAATGATTGATACCTTGGGAGATTGGGGATGATGTATTTCTGACTCATTCTTCTGTTAAACAGCCGACATGCGGAAAGAGCTGCTAGCTTGGTTTTCTTCCTCTATTAAATCCTTTTCTATAGCCCCTGACAACATCAACAACCGAGTGCAGTTATAATTCCCATGGCGCTTGAGAGGCTAGCCGTATAGCCAAGGGTACTCCTGGAGGTGTCACATGAAAAAAAAATTAACATAAGCAATTGGTGGAAGTGGAACAGATTCGAGGTGGAAATAATAAACTTACTAAGCATTTTATTTGCCTGGAAGTGGCAATTTGAACTCTCGCAGAATTGAGGTTGTGATACCTTATTAAAAGGATAGATCCAAAGAAAAGCGTGCTTGAAAATAAGACACAGGAATACAAATATTTTTATTTATTTAAAATTCCTTTTAAATACATTAATAAAAACAAACAAAAAATTGTACAGTGGTACAGAAACAAATTAAACAAAGAAATACACAAGATTATAATAATTCATTATAATAATAATTCTACGTAATATATTTTGTATAGTTTTAAAAGAGGAATAAAAATAAAATTTGGTTTCATATTTTAAATTATTCTAGCATTAATAATATTTTTATGGATAAATATTTTCAAATTAAAAAAAAAAGTTTTATAATTATTTGTACGCGCTTGAGAAGTTTGCCTTCTGTAAAGCAAAATTTAAGCAGTAAATATAATTTTTAAATAATTTTCGATAAACACGCATGTATTAGCCAGGGTAAGCAGTGATGAAATGGCGCCACATTATATAGTGTATTCAATAAAAATAATAATTTTGTTATAAACTCAACAGTGAAAATGCTTCTATATTTTATAAACAAGATTGGGTATTCTTTAATTGGAAAATGGCTATATAATCAAACATAAATAATACATATATCCAAATAAAAAATTGTCATTAAATAATATTTCTCTTATTGTTATAAATGCCTAATCTAAAAATCTAAATATTTTACAAAAAAAATAACTGGTGACATTTTGTTTTTCAATTTCTCTTTGGTATAGAGGTGTGGAAATAAAATTATTGTAAGGAGATAGAATTCCCTTGTAGCATTCGATGGTTATTGCCATCTATCGACGCCAACTGTAACTTCACACATTCATTATATTTATCAATGCCACCTAATGACCAATAGCATAAACTGGGCGCCTTTAAATATCTTAACTATTTGAACCTTAAAACACATGTTCTTAAAGACAGTATTGGCAAATCACAGTCATTTGTATTGTGGTGTCCTCCATACAATCGTTTTCAAAGACGTGATAGAAACATAGGTTCATAAAAATTTCATGTGAATAGAGAAAACAAGAATCTTTTGATGGAAAGACCAACTCTTAATTTGAATATTAGCCTAGAAAGAAAATTGCTAAATAGTTGTAAAAGCAAAACACATAAAAGATGGTGATTCCTTTTACAAAACTTTGTTCAATTGAGAAATCTTCTTTACTTTTACATTTAAGTTATATTTTTTACCCGCTATGTTAGAATATATTCCTTAGTATTAATTTTGTGAAATAATTGTAATCATAATTAATATTTGTTGATTCGAAAATATTCGAGTCATGCTAAAGATAAATAATTATATTCAAAGATAATAATAATAATTGTTTTTGTATGTATAGAAGAAAATAATACTAAAAATTAATACAAAGCAGTTATAAATCGTTGACAAAACTGCAAAATTACATTTGAAATGTAAATAGTTTTGTTGTATCAGGAGTTAGGAAAGCCAGAAAAGTAATATTGATTTGAAAAAGTTAAATACATGGTTAATACTGAATTTTTTTTTCATTAATAATTATCAGAAAAATATTGCATTACTTTCCATTTTTTCTTGCAATATATATATATATATTTTTTAAATTATAAATAAAGTTTGAATATTTACAAAATATTTTAAAAAATAATTGAACTGGTCACGTTAAAATTCTTTGTTCCTAATATTTTTTTATTGAAAATTATCAATTTGGACAGATATAAAAAATCCATGTCTACATTTAAATATCTATATTTAAATCCCATAGTTTAATATATGTAACGTAATACAATACCGGTTATGTTAGAAAAATCTATAAAGAAATGAGATATGAAATTTAATTCATTGTTAATGTTCCTAATAACAGCTTCGAGGCCATTTTTCTAAGGTTCACCAAACAAATAAGAATTCAAATTCACCAGTCCCGATGGGACTTCCCAGAAAACCACCATGAGAATATGCATCTTCATTACAGTGAGAAATCTCCACATCAAAAGTCTAGTGTCATAAGTCCTTATTGATAAATTCAAATCCTTCAATTTTAGACCTTTTATATTTATATGCCACATTAAAATAATGTTAAGAAAAACATGTAACCTATTCCCCGCTAACTGGATTGTCAAACTTCTTCTTCTTCGTCTATCTTGTGGTGGCGCGAGTGGAGCACACTAAAACTGCAATCCAAAGCTGTAGTGCTCCGGAATCAGTAAGTTGTCATGAGATCTTCAGCCCTTCATATGCTCACAATTATTCAAGTTAAAATATTTGATCCGACACCTACAACCGTGTGTACGATACAAGTTAAATAAAATTACTACCGAAACGTGTAACTGAACAGAACCGGTCATCTTAATCGGAAGCTTGAAAGATCGTCACGAAGACTCTTTAAAAACATGAAAGCTTGGATGCGACCGTATTAAGGACATACGCAATCACTTCAACAGTTGGCACGAGGGTGTCAAAATGTGTACTGCGTATGCCAGTTATGTATATATAAAACGCGGTAAAGAGGTTAAAAACCGATAATTTTATATCAGTCGTAGATTCAATTTAGCCTCATAAAATCCAATATCAAGGCTGCGGAAATTAATGCTAACAAATACACACTATTTAATAATATAACTCCACATAATATTGCCAGACTCAATTTACAAATTATCGAGTAATCATAAAATTGAATCAATCAATCATCAAATTAGCAATTCAAGGCATTCGGTCGAAGAATCATCCTCAACCTCGGGACAATGTTATGGGTTACCATAATAAACGGTTGTCTGGGTGGAAACGACAGCTTGGTGTCCGTCAGCGGGAATAAGAGGCCTCTCCGTTTGAATAAACTGCTGGGTCATCTCAATGTTAGGTCCTTTGTAACTCCTAGAACTCAATGGATCGCTGTTACGATTCATGTCGTTTTGTGTATAGCGATTATACTCTGAATCGTTGTGTAGATTAGTTTGATTTTTGTTGTCTTGGTAACCAATGTGTTGACGAGAATCTGAATGCATAAGCGGAGAATGTTCTCTGTTGTAGTACAACTGCTGATTGGATGACGAGCGTTCGATGTTGCGCAAATTGTTCAGATGTACATTATCGTTTTTATCGTGATAGAATTGGTGTGTTGGAGATTGGTCTGAAGGAAATAACTGATGTTGTGCTGAAGTGTTCTTATCAGCATACCCCGATGATTGATTCAGCAATACTTTGTCGGTATTAAAGATCTGATGATGCTTGTTGTTAAATTGACGGCTTGGTGATTTTTCTAGTGCGTATCTCGGCGGGCTGTCATCGTTTGTGCTTCCGTCATTTTTACGCAATGCATCCGAGTTATCTCGTGTGTAGCGATCGTCTTTAACGCTCGTCTGTTTGAGTTTGTCCTGGTAACGCTTGTCAGACGTATCGTCAGCGATGCGTACCTTCTCTTGAGTGTATGGATACGTGTTGCTTGTGTCTTGTTCGGGTTTCTTGGTGTCCTTATCGAATCCGTTGTTGTAGTTAGCTGCGGGCGGTTCTCTGTAAGGCGGGATTTTGGGTTCATTGCTGTAATGCGAGCGCTGTTGTATGGGGCTGTCATAAAGCGGGCGAAGATCTGCCTGTAGGTTGTTCAGCAGCTGTTCACTGTGTCCTATGATGGAGCTGTGGTCGGTATTTACGGATGGCTGGGCAGCTAGTTCTGGCTGCAGGTGGTGCAGGGCGGATAGCAGCCGGGCGTTGGCGGCACCCAGAGCAGCCAGGCGCTGGCCCTGGCGTTCGATGACCCGCTGTTTGCGATTGAGCGCGGCGGCCATGGCACGTTGTTCACGACGGAGCTCTTCTTCCACACCGAGCAATCTGTAATCGCAATAAAAGATTTATGAAAGAAATGTATTTGATGCAATTTACAAGACACTGTCTACCGTCCACTGGTTCCTTCCAATATACCACACCTCACAGTTTCTGTGGCAAAGTAAATAACTACAATTACAAACTAAACTTTTTTATGAGGTTGAAGTTTTACTTAATATAATTGATTTGAATATTTCGACTTCTAACTTTAAATGCTATGCAAAAGTGACTAGCTCTTACTCTGCCAATTTCTACTCCCTTCAAACTTATGGGCTCTCTAAAAATTTCCCACTCTGTGCATTATACAGTTTTATAGGTAAATTATTTTATAGGTCCATTAATGGAAAACTGAAACCCTTCCCGTTGAAAGGATTGAATGTAATTGTAATTACAAAAAAAATAGAGGCGAACTAACCTGGTGATGATACCCTTCATCTTGGAGTCGGCCAGGTCAGTGCCGCGAGTATTGGGCTCATCGGTGAGCTCCACAGACTCTAGTTTTTGACGCAACATGTCTACTGAAGACTTGAGTCTCTCAATCTCTCGTTCATACTGGAAATGGAAAACACAAGAATGCTAATTATTTTATGGATACAAAATCTCTCCCTCTGTATTAGAGATGGAAATAACAGCTACTTTAATTTAATTTTTATTTCGGCCAAACGATTTTTTCTAGTGGCAGTGACAAATGAAAAGAGTAAATCTCTTATAGGAGAATAGAATAAGAGAGAAGCATACAAAACTAGTATACATTTACAAATCACTTCAAAATCCACTGCTAGTTATCATTGAAAACAATCTATCTCACTCTCACTACAGATTTGTTCTATTTTGGTTTTGCATTCTTTGCAATATTGCATGAGAGTACGACACCGGAATTTTGGATAGTGTTGTTTCTCAATCTTTTATACAAGAACGGAATGAGATAGAAGGGTACGTGAATTTTGAATTTTGAGACCCAGATTAAATGAAGGAGGAAAGACAGATGTAGGTTGTTTCAGATTCATACATTGATGGTCTCTAGACAGGGACTATAATGTTGTCATCGCAATAAAAAAAACAGAATTTTGAACACCCTTGTTTGCACGATTTCTCTTAAATTTGAACTCGGTAGAGCTTTAAAGTACTTTATATAAGATCTAGGAATGAAACAGAGCATACTCTCAGTATAACCCTTGTGATATAAATGGCATTAATCGTGTTTAGTAACCAGATCTGAACAGTCACTGTCCCACTGACACTGGGCGGTTGGGACATACCTGGTGGATAGTGCGATGATTCTTTGGTACACGCCTCCTACCGGCCGTGTGGTAGCAGCCGTCCTCCTGCTCGCTGGAACTCTCGCCGCCTCCGCCCTCGAGGCTCAGTCGCCGCACCGCCAGCTCTGCCCCCTCCACCGCCTTGGCGCTGTAGCTGCGGTCCAGGGGATAGACATTCTCTGCACGCGGCTCTTCGTTTATCCTAGAAACAGTAATACCAGATAAATAAGGCATTCCGATGACATCTTCCAAAGTAGAACAGTATCATAGACAGTAAGCAGGATAGAACTGTTCACCGTGCACCAACAGCCGAATCCAGGGTCTTGGTCTTGCCCATGAGTGGACTAGGTTAGCATTTGGGAGGATTTTTTAATAAATGAACGGGACTTGTGCAAATTTCAAAAGTTAACAAACTGGGAACAAACTCTTCTAATCCTTATTGAGTTTCATATAAGTACACTGAAAAGGGTTTGTAGCTTGGAATTATATATTAAATGAAATCTTAATGGGTGCTAAAATGCTTCACCAGAATCTTGCATTTTATAAAGGTCATAATAAAAACATAATCAAATCACCAACCTGTTATTGGACAGGTTCGTCTTGGAAGAGTAGTTCCTTTCCAGTGGGTATCCATTCTCTGTGACTCTCAGCACTCCATAGTCCATATTATTCTTCACAAAGTTAGATTTAGCTCCGTCCAAGAGCATATCACTCCTCACACTGGCTCCATCACCAGAGCTTCCTTTCCCATCGTACTTCTCCAACATCTTGGGAAGATTGGAGTTGCTGAAGTTATCCAAGTTATTACGATCGTATAAAGTTTTTTGACTGCGAGATATCTGAAGACGATACATCTCTTTATTGGTTTCTTCCACGTTGGAATCTGGTCGATTTGGGGTTTCGTTGTAACGTGAATCGTTGCGTGCGTAATTTGGATACGCAGGTTCCAAGTTGTTCTGGCCAAAGTGTGTCACATTGTTTTTGTTTGGCGCCACAATTGCGTTGGGTTGATTGTATGATGACAGTGGATTTGTTCGCGGCAATCTTGAATTTGCAGTTCTACGGAGTGGCGCCACTGGTTCGACGTCCATATTGTGCTCGGTAACATTCGAAGACAGTTCTGAACCATTACTGCGAGATTTTCCTACTAAGCGCCGATGTGCCTGAGGTTCTGCGTTGGATTTTGTGTGCCGAATAGCGTCTTGATACGCATTATTAGCTTTGCTTTTGTCATTTGATCGAGTCGTTCTCCGTGGATGTTTTGGGTTTCGTTCTCGGTAGTTCTTAAAGTTTCCTTCCGAGTTGGTTTCCATGTTGTCAGTGTCATCTTCGTCCACAGAGGAGCTGGAAGTCGTAGAGACACTACGTTTAGGAGGTTGCCTCATAAGATTTCCATTATCCTCACGTTGAAATGGGATTTCTTCAGTGCGATTTTCGATATGATAAACGGGGTTTGTAAAGGTAAGTGGCCCGTTGGACAAAGGCTTCGGTGAGTTGGCTCCGGTATCTCTTGTGAAGTTTTGAATACCAAACTTCTGTCGTTCGTATTCAAAGCGTTGTTGATTGTTGTTAGCCTTGACGTAATTATTGCGTCGGTTATCGAGCATAATTTGTCCGGGGCGTCTGTTTTGATGTGCTGGGCTGCCATCGCAACAGTTTGGATTGGCGTTGGGTTGACCCGCGTACAACTCTACAGGACTTGAACTCTGACTGTAAGTGGCAAAGCTCTGATACCCCGAGCTAGCAACATTCGATAATGCACTAATGGACACATTTGACCCGTTGTTATGAACGTTATGATTACCATTGGCAACGATGTTAACGTTAGTTTGTGGTACAATATCATGATTTGTAATCCTTTGGTTAATCATGTTTTCTTCGTTATTTTCATGTTCTTGATCATCGGCATAACGTAGCAGATCCGAAAGCTCTTCCAAATTCTTTGGCATGTTTCCATTATCGTTATTTCCTCGGCTATACACATCGCGTGGATTACTGTTATAGTTCCCGACCAACCTATCTCCATTGACTCCGCTGTCAAAAGCGTTTCGCGCTGTCTGGTAGGCGTCAGCGTTGGACCGATTGCTATTAACGCTCCTTTGCGAGGAAGACTGCATATTCCCGCTAGATCCGTTGATCTTGTTAACCAAACTGGGTGATGAAGCATTTTTGTTTTCCAATCCAATCTGCACCACTTTGAGATTGACGCAATGTTCGCGGTTGTTATACTGCGAGCTGTATCTGTCCGGGTTATTTGTTCCTACGTTGTTGTAGTTGTTTCTAGGTAGTGTTGTGGCTCGCACGCCCAGGCTGGGGGATTTGCCGATGGCCATGTTGTGAGAGAGGAGGGAGGTGGGAGTGCTACCACTATCTGGTTGACTAGAGCCACTGGAGCTGATGGTGTTGACCTGGACCTGGTTGCGACCGAGGAGAGGAGAGCTGTGGATCAGGGTGGTGTCAGCAGACGGGCTGTATGTAGGATCGTTGAACCTGAAAACAAATTGAATAGTCAAAATCAATCTCAAAAAAAGAAATCCTCCATATTTTACATAAAAGAAAACAAAGAATGGCCATGATACTGTCAAAAATAGAAGAGTAGCAAGAAGAGATTTCAATTTAAGTCAGCCGCATACCTGAAGATATTGTCGTGTATGGAAGACGGAGAGTGCATGTTGAGGTCTGCTTGAGACCCCGACTGTTCTCTCAGTTCCTCCGTCAGCTGTTCCAGAATACTAGGCAATGGATCCAACTCCTGGAAACATTCAATTCATATTTAATCAACATGTTGAACATTTATATCTGTCATGTGACCAAGATGTTAAATCAAGCTAATATGCTAAGATATTGGACTTTCTTTTTTTCACATGAATACTGCAGTCTCAACTGCCCGGAGCCAGTGAGATAATGGTATCCCCTATTGGGGTGTGTTGTAAGGCTGAGGGGTGTGAGGAGGGTCCTTTCACCATATCTCTTACTTATCTATGTAGTAAAAATACACGCTTTTTGAAAATTCAATGAAGAGGGTTTTTCGAGGATGCGATAAACTATAATCAGTGTCATTAGAACAGAGATTGTTGCAACTGGCTTGCGATGATAATAATATTCACCTGCTGCGAGATGGTGGACAGCCTGGGAATACTGTCAGCCAACAGGACGTGGAGGGAGGCCAGCTGCTTGCCGAGATCCAGGAAGCCGGCTGGACAGCCACTTCCCCATTCCTCGTGCAGGGTGCTCTCCATGCCAGGTGGGAGAGTCTGAAACACGGAAGATCAGAGTCCTTGAGTTACAATGCTGGTTTTCTTAATGAAGTTATACTTTGGGTATAACCTCCGTAGGCCAGTGCTTAAACTAACTAACCATCGCAACATTTCATTTCAAAACAGACAAAAATAATGGAATGCCACCTAACTCTGTTTGGCACACTCCATGCTTCATTCACATTCATATATATATATATATATATATATATATATATATATATATATATATATATATATATATAGTCATATATACCTACCTTCCAGTTATTGATACGACCCATCTCAAGTGGAAGAGGTAGGTGCCCAATTCCAGGTACCCCGTTATTAGGAAACTGACGCTGACTGCGTGAACATATCGAATCGAAAAACACTTATTTTATTATTGGCTTGGCAAGATTAGTACGCCTAGATTGACGGCCGACATCCCCACGGTGTGGGACATACAAAAACTCTCTCATACGGTTTCATACCCGATTATATTATCTACTTCACGGTGCATTTATATCCCATATAAGCAACTTTCTAGCATGGGTATTATTTCTTTCATGCCATGGAATATAAAGGGAAAAAGAGACAACAGATCAATGCACTTTTTTTTATATTCAAGTAATTACCGTACCAGTTCCAACTGCTCCCAACCGTCTGGAGCCAGTGGGACTATGGCACCCCAGTTGGGGTATTTTGTGAGACTGAAGATAATTTGGAGGGGAATTAGATAGGAAACTACCGGACTATTCAGATCTGGTCACCAAACACAGCTAAAGCCATTTCAAGTAACGTTTCGGTTCTGAATGGTGATCTTTAACCAGGGCGAAACTTGTGAGTATCTACCACTCTGGAACGTCCCGGATATGTGAAATAACATATAGTTTCAATCAAATTTATTTGCGCACGCCAGGCTTCCAACCCACAACCTTACTACTCCAAAAACTTACAGAAATATTGTGCAGGAAAGCTCTCATGTTGGGGGCCTCTTCTTCGAGGAAGTCGTTGAGGAACTCCATGTAGGCCTCCTTGCCTTGGAAGCGCGTGAAGTTGGCCAGGGTCTGCAGCGTCTTGGCCACCAGTGTGAGGTTCCGGCCTGCTCTCTCGTCAGGGTATTCTGAAATAAATTAAAAACAATTATAAATACTAATAGAAAAGAATAATTCTAAATTTCTTCTGGATGTGAATATACTGTAGACGGTAGATGATTGACATCAATGAGTGAATAAAATATTTAAAAAATTGTTTGTGGATAGTTTTATTCTGATTTTTAATATACAATATTTTATATTAGATCAATAAACACTCACCATGCGTAATGCCGAACAGACTTGGAGAGAGGATGGCGGGACACAGGAAGCGCAGGAATACAGATGCACTGACTAGGTGATCTGCCAACTCTTCGCGTTGCATGGACCTCAGTCTGTACAGATAATAATAAAAAATTAAACATGAAAAAAGAAACTTTAAAAACTTGTATAAATAACTTTATAAAATAATAAATAATTCCTATTATTTGTATCCGCTAAGACAACTAATTGGTGATAGTAAATAACAATACTTATTATTCCGTTTGTTGGGAAGAAGGCTCAGATACCTGGGAAGACATGGAAACAGGAGAAATAGCCCAATACCATTGGAAATGGCAACCCTGGTGAACTTTATTCGAGGGCCTAGGTTACTGTTACGGGAATAAGAAAAACACCTTGTGTATCCATTTTCGCACCGTTCAGCGTTTCAACTACGGTCGAATTTTTGTATTGTCTCCCTGTCGTGCGCAGTCGAGACTGTTCACAGAGCTGGGACAGGACAGTATTGTTCTGTCTTCTGTATTGTCCTTGTGTGAACTCTGCATCAGTAAGCAATACTTGTTACCAAATTTGAAAGCTCCCTCTCTGGGCTATCAATTATCTTTCCCAGAAACATTTTCCATCAGTAGAGACCCAATTATTTGCATATATGATCAGTAATGCATATTTCAGCCATTTTATTCCTTTGAATATATTTTTTTCAAGGTCCTGCGGTTTACTGGCGTGATTGATCCAAAATCAGCCAAGCGTTTATATATATATAATAGATATTTCACGACAAATAGCAATACATAGTATGCACCCCCCCCCCGCATATGCTGACATTTTTAGTGCAAATAATCCAATGTCGAGTCATCAGGAATATAGAGACTTGAGAGGTAATTTTCCATGTAACTTACTTGTCCCTGAAGGCGGCAAAACAGATGCGCAGGTCGGGTGGGAAGCGCGCGGCGCTGCCCTGCACGGCGCGCCAGGCCCGGCTGACGGCGCTGCGCAAGCGAGCGCGCTGGCGACGGAGGCTGGAGCCTGCGCCGGCGCCTCGCGCAGGATCTACTTCCCAAGCGCAGCCGCCAGACATGGCCCCAGAGACGCACTCCCATAAGGTTTCCTACAATTCAAATGAGACAATTAGTCCATTTATACAAATCAATCCTTCCAACTGGTTTTATAGTTCATACATACTCAATTTTAAGGACAATAGGAAATTCACAGATTCAAGCAGGAGCAAGTGCTTTATTATTTGACACTGTACGGTGATTTGAAAGAGATTTCTTTCATCAGTACTTCTTTATTGAATAAAAAAATATTTTGCTTCTTTTCTTGTTTTTTTTTAATTAACTAATCTAACTCTATGTGACACAGCTGTCAAGGCATATATCTCCGAATTATTCATATTTACGAAACAAGATAAAATCCTACCTTCATTTTACAGTTGATTAACATGTTATATTTATATGACAAGTGATTTACAAGCACTGCCTTCAAGTGTCAGTGAAACCACATTTATTTAAATAGTTAAATATTTCTCTGAGATTGGTTGATTTGTATATGTACATCAAATCAGCACCGTTAGTGGAATTGTTGGTTGAAAAAGGTTTTAAACAAAACACAGTTGCAGATTTCACTGCAAGATAACAAACACACAGATTTTCCACAAAGGTCGCAAAATAGATCCCCAAAATATACAATATTTCAAATTTAAAACACGCAGAACAATGGCATAACAGATAAGCCGGTCACTTTTGCTTAACTCATAGCAAAGTAATGAATTAATTTAAAATCAACATACCTGGAGATAAGTCTCCCCGAGCATCTTCATGTAGGCCTCCGTGGCCTTGGTGGCCAGGGAGTTGGCCCTAAATGCCAGGGCGGCGTGGGGCGCCCGCCGGACCTCCAGAGCGGCTGCGGCGGCCAGGAGTCGAGCGGCTGCTGCAGCACCTCCTGCACAACGCACCGTACCAACCAACGCACCAGCCACCTCTTCTTTACTCTTTACTCCTGGGAAACAAAAATTAATTGTTAAAAATTATAACGAAACTGTCACCGTGTCGGTAGAGAGTACTTTTGTATGGGTTTCAAAATGTCATTCGGTGGCTCATCCGCCTGTTCGAAATTCATTGCTGGAGTGGAAGGGTGGCGGCAATTGGAAGACAGTGATGAAACTGTTGCCGTGACAAAAGTCACCCGTGCACGCCTGGCTTAATACAACACAGGTGAACTCCACAAGACATGTAAACTCCTAGTGTGGAGGACACTATACACTATGTTATAAATAATATCTAATTATCTAATCTAATCATAAATCATAATTAACACTGTACAGATAACCCTCAAAAGTGTGACCTATACCAATTTGAAGATTGATAGTGCCTTTTTAAATAATTACAATTGGATCAAAAGCGGAAACGGGCTGGAATCAACAAACGTGTTGTTGTTTAAAACACCCCAACCTTAGGGTTGTACGCTTTTGTCCACCCACCTATGACAGGTTCCAGGTACTCCACCAGCTGCGAGTAGTTGTCGCGCAGGAACTGCAGCAGGGGCTGGTAGTGACGACACGGCAGCACCTCGAGGCTCTGGTAGCGGCACTTGGCGCGCAGGCTGGCGCCACCCACCACCTCACCCCCCTCCAGAGGGTGCCAGCGCTCACTGTTGTGGCGGCCCGACAGATCGTGGATGGGGATCTTTACCGATCCTGAAAAGTTAATTTGTACATTTTTGAGTATTCACAGAACATGGACAAATAGTGACTGTCAAAGTTGCCCCACATTTGGGTGCCAGTATTCGATAATAAAAATATCAATCATTGAAATGGGTGTGACTGTTACTGCTAGATGCTTAATATTTAACAATGAATTAAGGAGACATTCTAGTTAAAACATTCATGTGAATCTAGTGGCAATTCCTAACAATTACCGAGATGGTAAAAAGTGGATACAATAATTAATATTACATCCAAAATGGGCTAGATAAAGGAATATGTAATACAGTGGTACACTTTTCGCTGAACAATAAGCATTTTGGGGTCTTAAGTAGATGCTAGTGCCGAGCGACTTGATTGTGTATTTCTTCTTAAATAACGCAAAATCTTAATAATATTGCATATATTGAATTAGCTTACATTATTTTGGACAGTTTACTGCATGTTCAGTGGCAGTGGGCAGTCATTTTTATTTAAAAAAAAAAAAGACAAACGTTCCCAGGTTACGAATAACCTGACAATATTTGAAAAACTCCTACCGCCATCATAAGAAGTGGAAGATGTTATTTGTGCAATGAGTAGAGGAATTGAACACACGACGCCCGGGTGGGAATCCGACTCGTTGTCATCAACAAACATTTCGTTATTTTTCACATATGTAATACTTTTTGAGGAGATTAATCTTAATAACTGTTGAGAATTCTCACTCTGTATGTAATTAAGGGAAAAACAACTAGATACTTGTCTGCAGTGAAAACTATTTGAAGAACCTTGAAGGTTTCCACTTCTAACCATTTAAATAGACTTTAGAATTAAGTATTCTTACCAACTAGGAATCTCTTGTCCCTCTTTCTGGGTTTTCTGTCTGGTTCTCTGTATACGTCAACTGTGATAATGCCTACGTGCGGCAGGCCAGTGAACTCAAACACCTCTCCCCAGAAACACAACTCGGTCTTCAGTTTGCTCGATGTTCTGGAAACAAGAAATACATTCATTATATTCAACACCAATTTATGCAGGAAAACATGACATGAATGGAATGTGAAAGTTCAATATTTAGACAATATTGACAAGCAGTTATACAAGGCCCAGCGTGACGCTCTCGAGAATTTGTCCTGAATCTCTTTACGGATGGGCACCATCACACGAAATAGGTATAAATAAAAAAATTTACTCATGAAACATATTGTAAATTTGGAACTTCAATATAATTGACTTAATATTGTCATGGTATAATAAAATTTGTGCATGCGAAACATACCACCTTTTTGACAGAGGCAGAGGCATGTTGGGAATTAATAATATAGATATAACAAGATAGTAAAAATTGAATTATAGGTTAGCTCATCGTGCCAAGGACTGTTCTGACTAGAGAAACACCCACACCATTCAAATAATTAAAGGGAGAATAAATATAGATTAATATTAATGAGTATTTGTTGAGGAATGCTGTAGCAATAGTGTTACTGTACTGTCATAAAATAAAATCGTTACAGATGATCCGATCTAATGTCACAAATTCCTGACCAAATAAGTGACCTTTCTTATTCTAATCCATTATGCATTACAGCATGTAAATACTTTGAAACAAAGGAGTTCTACCATACAAAAATACATATTTAAAATGACACCTGCATCAATTGTGTTCTTTGTCAGTTACAAATAATGAATGACATAATAAATATGCAGCTTCCAATTGCATTGATATTACATACTAATAGTAATTGCGTCTAATACGTAATAATGCGCCTATAGTTTAAGCCCGAGAAGTCATCGCCCCCGATGAATAGATGTGGGCTTACCCGTCGGTGGCTAGTTGGTTGCATTTGCAAAGTGCTGCAGAATTAATAGATTTAGCCTCCACCAATCATTGCGGTTCAAATTACCCAATTAGACAGGACTCTAGTGGAATATTAACACTGATAAATGTTCAGCTGCATTTAGCTCAGTCGTATATTAGACCAATTATCACCACTTGTTTGAATATTAAACATGAAGCATTATACAAAACTGGTGAAAATGTTGAAAGGCGACTATAAAATATTGTTATTGATTGACTTGATTATAGTTGTAATCATTGGATTTTAGCTATACTTCGTGATTCGATCCGACTGTAAGGATAAGGTAGAGGTGAAACCCTCCAAAGTAATAAAAACACAGATTTGGAATTATTAAATATTTTTAATTAAAAAAACACTATTTATATACGGGTATCATCATTGCCACAAAAAAGATGAGACAATTTGTTTGTGAATGAAGTAAAAAATTGTAAATCGCCAATATTTTTTTGTTATGGTGAGGTGCCTCAACCATCGGAGGAGTCTAATAGGGTATGAAAAATAAATACTACCTCTGGTTAGTGAAACTCTTTTTTCAATGTTATTAAAATCGGGAGGTTGTGGGTTCGATTCCCACGCAACCAAAAAATGTATGTTATTGACAAGAATTTTTCTGTTAATATATGGCTGCTGCCAGTATGAGTGTTGATATTTTAATTGTTTAGTTTGATAGACTGTACAAATTTGGCTATTTAGCTATTTAATAGGATCACCCATATCTTGTTTATTTGTAAAAGAAAAAATCGTACTTGACCCTTTAACCTTTACCATTTTTCAGTAACAAAAATATATACATTTATATATAAATTCACACATGGATTTATTTGGATAGTAAAAGGTTATTCAGATTGAAAATTGTCAACAACATGATAAATTAAAGCTGGCACCGACAGATCAGTGCTGAGAGGCTTTTAGCATTCAGGGTTCGTTCATACATCAGCGCTCTGAGGCTAATAGAATTGAGTAAGAACAATCTCCAAGATAGACCACAAATCCAGTATAGACTGACGGCGCGTCCTTCAAAAAGTGATGACAGAAGGATCAGTAACAAGAATGAGTGCTTACCTCGCGTACAGCGTGGAGTCGATCATCAGTTCGCAGTAGTACCTCTTCTTGGTGGGGAGTCCCTTGGCCTCTAGCAGATAGAGGCGCAGGGAGCGCTCCGTCCTTCTGATGTTGTTGCCACCCTCGGCTTGCAGGGATGCTCGGAGACTGGAAGGATAAAAAAGGATACATTAGAGAGGGAATCATTTTTTTTAAATGACCCTGGTCAAAATATGCCTATACGGACTCCAAAGACAATGTGCTAAGTTACAGCTCAGAGAACTGGACCTTCACGACGAACAATGAAAGGGTTTTAGACATTTTGAAGAGAAAGATTGTGAGAAGAATCTTCAGAACCATCCAAGTAGACATTAGGATTAGATTAGGTACAGTCGTCAGCCATACCAATCATCTGAAAAGCCTTAATAAGCACCATAAAGGCAGGAGACGGAAGGGAGGCCTAGGGCCTAGTGTGGAGGCAAACAGCAAAAGACGGGCGGAATCTGAGGGAGATACTATCTGCTAACGAACCTGTTGATCCAGGTGTCGCGCTCGATGCGCGAGCCGCAGGCGAAATGGCGCGCGGTGGCGGGCGGGCCCGGCAGCTGCAGCAGGAAGCAGTGCGCGCGCCCGGCCAGCGAGGCGTGCAGTGCGCGCACCGACCCGCCACGCACACCGACCCGCCGCACGACAGCGGGGAAGACAGCAGGCTCTCGTGCGACCTGCAAATTATAAATATTAGTAATTGCCTGACCATCGTATTAGCACTAGCTTTCTCTTGTTTCATGTTTTTTGTCGACTCTTTTTTTGTTTTCTCTTCTTTCTTGTTTTTCTTCTATACTCTTGTTTTTTTCTCTGGTTTTCTCTTGTTTCCCATATTTTTTCTTTTGGTTTTTAACAAAGTAAACTAGATAAAAGAAGTAAACAAACCCAAAAAATCATAATCAAATTCACGAACTTCAAAATCATAACCAGATTCATAATAAAATAAAAATCACAATAATAAATCATAATTAGATTCATAACAAAAACATAATCACAATCATAAATCATAATCAAAATTATGATCAAATTCGCAATCGGGCGCGACTTAAATATGATCAAAATAGTAAACTTGACGTCGTGAATTGGACAAAATGAATAAAGACTCCTTGACCAGGCGCGAGGGGCTGCCCGTGGGGGTGCTTGGGGCTCCTGCCGCCGCGCCCCCCTCGCCCGTCCCAGCCCCGGTGCCGGCTCCGCTGCGACATGCCTTCTCGTACGATGTGTCTGGAAAGAAAGACAAGTAAGGTTGTTAGAAATGTATAAATTTAACAGACGTTTAGTTCGTCAGACCAGCGATTCCTGACCATATTTGGGGTAAAAGGGTAGTTACTTTAAATATTTCTCCTATGCCCTCCACTGGCTAGCACATACCATACAGTATGCCTGACAGTAAACAACAATACCTTACATTTTAAAGGTCAGATATTAGCAGTACAACCTGCGCATGTAATATTGTTGCATGAGGTTATTTTAAAGGCAATTCAATCCAAATATTACAAATGTCTCTTCATAACGTGACGAGTAGGAATGGCAAGGTATTTTTCGCATAAAATAGCCAATATCCGTTTCGTGTATCAAAATGATTATTACTATGTGTTATAAAAAGGCGTATAAAGAGAAGGTAGGAGGTCCTGAAGGATAATTTGTCTATATCCACGAAAATATGCTGATACAACATCATGACGATAGTAAACAACAAGTTTAGTGTCGCCATTACTGGACGCTGCGAGACTGTCCGAAACGTTGGCTCAATAATTTATTTTTGTAAATGTAGTGCCGCAAAAAATATTATATACCTACAATAAAGGTACTAATGTACCTTTGAAAGAAATCATAATATGTATTACACGTCCATCAATTTGATCACACTTATGCCCGTCTATTCATTCAGGCATCGCGAATCCAACGCAAGTGATGATGAATATTATTGAAAGTCAAGTGCTAAAATTAAAGTCACGTTTTTCTAATAAATGGCTCGGATTGAGGTCACCTCTCGAAAATACCAAAGAGCAAATAGCTAATAAGAATCAAGGAACCTACCTACTGCTCACAATCACTAATCATCATCACAAGTTATTCATTTATCAGTGTAAACTTTCAAGCAATATCTATTAAAGAGTATTTGCATACACGGAAAAGAGAAAACTGCTATATTATGCAAGGTTTCGTTTTAAACTTGACGACTTTCTTTATATCTGTATTTTCCTCGATTTTAGAATATTTTTTTATGTATTTACACAACACAAAAAACTTCTCTATAATAAACCTACAAGACGTAAAACCGCACCCTTAGCCGCAAGGAACTGAAGGCAGACGCAAACAGCATGAGATAGGCAAGAATGGAAATATTTCCTGGAGATTATTTCTAATTTTGTAACTGTTAATTCATTGTGGAATTCCATTTTAATGATTAAATAAAAACAAATCTTATTAAAAGTGGAATAAAGTTAAAAATTTGTTTTTATTTAATCATTTCTATTAAAAGTGGAATAAAGTTAAAAATTTGTTTTTATTTAATCATTTCCTAGAGACTTTAAATACCACTTCTTCCTCTTCACATGGTGGAGGAAAGTTCCGGAGTCACTTGATTTAGCACAGATGTGCCTCCGGGAAACTGGTGCAGTGGAAATATAGACAGCCCGGACCCAGTGGGATAATAACCCTTAATACTGAAGAATATATGTTGTAAAGCAGTGGGAAATAGGGAGAGGAAGGAGGAGGGAGAAAGGAGAAAGCGAAAGAAACAAACTCCCCTTCTTATCATTTATATTGACAGAAACCGCCGTCACAATGGGACCCGACAACAAGAGTTTGACATAAATATATCCAAAGACATATTTCGCTAATGACATCCGTGACAAACAACGACAAAAAAGCGACATCGCCATTTTAGATGTACGTGTGACCTTTTCAACCCATTAACGACCAGATGGGGAGGAAACTATCCGTCAGTCGCGACAAACATTTCTAGCCGGGCGCTAATGGGTAGTGGGGTGGAGATATCGGGGCAGGTTTCTCTGTTCATATTATGTAGAAAATGTGTTTGACACGCGATGAATACAAGATTGTATTATTTATGAAGGCATTCGCCCTGGTGAAAGACCACCATTCAGAATCGAAAACGTTGCTTGAAATGGCTTTAGCCGAGTTTGGTGACCAGATCTGAATAGCCAGGCACTTCCCAACCTTCCTCTTTTCCATTTCCTTCCTCTCCCCGCTACCTTCAGCCTCACAACATACCCCAATTGAGGATGCCATCGTCTCACTGGCTCTAGACGGTTAAAGAGCAGTTAAACTCTTGTACGTTATTCACTATGAAAAAATATTTTTTTAAATACTCGGGAAAAGTGTTTTTAGTAGACATTTCACGGGGTCGACTAAAGACTATAATTGCCGAGACTAACAAATTGTGAAAGTAGGTAGTGTTGGCATTTTAACATTCAGCATGGACAGGTCGTGCGCCCAGTACGTGCTACCAGTACCGTAATATCAAAAACGCAATACATTTTCACCGTTGAAAGCTCACCCGAAGGAAAGTCGAATAGTAAGTCATTCGGCGTCGCAGTTAGGTCCCAGAAAACATTTTGTCACCAGAGGAAGAAATAATAATAATTCGGTACAGTATGCATGTAATAAAGCCAATGTATTTAATGTAAATAAGACTACTTTTCAGTTGATTTTTTAGCGATTTCGGTGTAGAGAAATATTCACAAAACACCTTTAAAAATTAAAATATTGTTTTATATCGAAACATGAATTTTGTTTAAACAATCTTCAGAATGTCATATTTGATTATCGCATCAGTTAAGCAGTATAAACAACTGGAATTACTGTTAAATATTAAATATATTGCGCATCATTATATCGAGAGTTCGTTTTCAAAATCTTCGTTTACTAACGAGGTTTCCAGATAGGGAGGTGAAAAAATAAACAAACAAAAAAAAACTAATTTCTAAAATACGGAAACAAACATATGGTGTATTTTGCGTATCAGCGACGCGTATAATAAATAAATGATAACATCTTCAACGTAATTCGCCCGCCCACGCACCGCCTCTTGTCTATTCTATTGGTTCTGTCGTATGTTAATAATAATGCTAATCATAATCATGTACGTAATTATGATACATCGTCAGTGACATCATACAGGTGTTTGAATAATGAAAACCAGTGTATTGGACGTTAGGTCCGGTTTTTCATCAACAGCTTACCTTAACTGGCTATTCAGATCTGGGTACTTAACATAGGTAAAGCCATTTCAACCAACGTCTTGATTCTGTATATTATATTATATCTCACTACCACAATACAGAAATTATAAACTCTAAAAAAAATGTATTAATAAACGCCCCCCCACACACACATTGGCAACCAAATTATTGTAAAAGTATTACAAATTCTAAAATTCAATATATGATATAATTTTTTTTAAACCGAAAAAGCAGCTGTGCTACCCAAACATGAATACATTTTCCTATCGATTTTCATGTTTGAATTTCTAATTTACATATATTCTCTAAATGCCCCACAATGAACATCGTCGGCTCGGTAGCGGGGAAAAATCTCAACAAGGGCTTTGGAAATACGTGTTCTAAAAAGGTGCATATTCAATCCGTACGCTAAAACAGACAAGATAAATAACACAAGGATAAATATCACAACAAGTTAAATCAATACATAATTACTGTCGGCTCATCTCCCGCAAACAAGTTTTAACCAATTTACATCATTACCATCCGTTCATCGTTAAATAATTATGTATTTATGATAACGATATGTCTATTTAAAAATGTAAATGAGCGCGGGGATTTAAATCACTTTCTATAACCGCAACTACAACTATTTCACACTTCTTCATGTTTATTGCATATCCATTAGTTCAAATTGGTTGAGTGATGTATTTATATGGATTAATTGTTATGCTTAATTGCAGCACACTGTGTTCCCACGTTGGTCGTAATGTATCTATCTACTGCGACGACTTGTCGGCTAATACAGAAACAAAATTGCGACTAAGTGGAAAATCTGTTTTCGTGACCTACGGAAAACTCTCGAACGGTGAGCTATGGAGCGTCATGAAATGTTCGCAACTTTTACAGCTGGAATTTTTAGGTCAAGACAAAAGAGTGGTGAATTTTCTGGTGAAACTGGATAGTGACTATTAGTATGATATATAGCTTTAGTTCTCGGAGGCATATTTCACTACTGTTTATGGGACATACATTTCTAAAAGGTGTCCTATCGGTACCTGATATGCTGGCTGAGTTCTGGATAATTTCACGCGAGGCCGCCAACGCAGATTTTTGATACTTCCTAAGTGCATAACTAACTTACAGACGTTGATGCCCCGGAGAAAGACTTGCTAGGCTAGTTAACTGCCACCGAGGAAATGTGGATATTTTCACAATACATGACCTGTATCAAAAGTTCGAACTCTATTAAATTGAATAAGAAAATAAAGTGCGTGGCAAGACAGAGGTTTATGAATAATCTGCTTTTACATATCGCCGGTGAAATGCGTGATAAACAACAATATTTTTTTTTACTAATTGAAATTCGTGTTTTAAAAAAGTGTGAGATAATGTCACCAAGGTCAAAAAAAATTAATCGGCGAAGGTGTGAAATCTGAAATCGTGACCCAGCTGTGGAATATAGTGTGATTCATGGACTGGGTCGTAAATAATAGACGAGGAAGTACGATATATATGTACTAATTTATTAAACCCTCCATGACATTTTTATTAACGCTAGAATGAGTGAAACGTTTATTTATTGGACGGAGATAGAGAGGCATATTTTAACATGTTATTGAGCATTGAAGAAGTTCATATTATTAACGTTATATTTATGAATATGAATGAGAAACAAAGAAATTATGTATTTTATAACAATACATGGAAAATTTTTATAGCCTCATTTCTGTGAGATATCACCTCAAGGACGCTATTTTTTTAACGAAAGAAACATTCCTAGGTTACGAATAACCTGACAATAAAAAATTTAAAATTGAAAAACTCCTACTGCCATCATAATAAGCAAAAGATGTTGCTTGTTCAGCAGATGAATTGAACCCACGACGCCCGGGGGGAATCCGACGCGTTTGTCCACTCAGCTACCGACCGGTCAATGTAATGTTAGTATTATTATAAATAACATTATAATATAAAATATTAGAACCTCTCATTATTTAATCCGTGTAGCAAATTACTTTTACTAGCCAATTTAAAGTCCAATTTCAAAATATGTTTTATACACCACCAACGTAAACTTAAAATTATGTATATGCCTGAGGGATGATGTAGTGTTGGAAGGCTTACACTTGTGATTGGAGGGTGTGGATGGAAACTGGGAACTTGAGCATGAAGAACTGGAGGAAGATAACAGGAGACCGGAAAAAGTGGAATGGGTTTCTAGAATCGGCTAGAACTTTCTAAGGGATTTAGCGCCAAATATTAGAAAAGTTAATTCATAACGTCTTACAGATAAACCACAAATAAAATACGGTTCATAAAAGCTTACTCAATAGAATCAAGTGTCAATTTAAGTAATTCGTCACTGCGTTGACATCAAATTACCAACAGGTGGTGCGGTATTTTCTTAATGAGATTACATTATAAGGCAAGCTAACACCGGCTGGGCGGCTTTCAGCGCGCTTCCTGCTTTCGCCACAGTAAGGAATAAGGCTTCTTGGGTCGTGTCGACGGGCTTAAGGATTAGTCGGCACGCCAAGGAAATAAAAGATTGAGGCGATTGCTAACGAGGACAAAACGATTTTTTGATGGAATAATTCAATTAATGTAGATTCCCCTCCGATAAACTTGTCCGTTATACAAATACATAATAACATACTCGTATATGTCCAATCGTTAAGTACGTACTCTCGGGAACTGAGTTCATGATATTTTTTTACAGCAAGCGTGCAGTAGTTTTAAAGATGTGATACTACAGTGCTAAACAATCTTCATTGGCTCCAATAGACAGCATGCTCTATTAACGCCCTTGAGGTGATTTTCCCACAAAAACGGCGCTATAAAAGTTATCCATTTATTATTATTATTATTATTATTAAATGCACATTTTATATGAAAGCACTGAAAATTTTGTTTTTATGAGATGCCACAATATAAGGGGCCGAAAATTGAAAGATCCCGACAGCGAAAGGCTAAAAAGACCTGCAGTTTTGGACCATAGTTCTGGACTAATTTGTCTTTCCATATCACAGGTAAGAAGAATTATCAAAAAATAGGTTTTTAAAATAAATAGTATTCCGTATAACCATCGTAATATTGTGTATAGATAGGTGCCAAAGACTACGATGGGCTGGCAATGTAGGCTGGAGAGGGCTGGAGAGGACGGGAGACGAATGACTAGACCCGGTGAAGAACATCTATGGGGAGGCCAAATCCTACCCTGAGACTCCCACAGTTATAATGACGATGTGTTGAAACGACATTGAATAAAAGTAGAAAAAAAGGTGCCATGACTAAGTCGAACAGCCATTGTATACAGTCAATAAACGGATCTTGGGAATGTAAGAATCGAGGGTCTGCCGATATATATGTATTTGTGGAGTGTTTTCCACTCTGCAATGCAATATTTAATCAGACAAAGAGTTTTGAAATTGTCTTTATAATAATGAATTCATAATAATATGTTAAGAGAACTAACCTTGCTATAATGTGTCAATGAACAAACCAATCAACTATATGTCAATCAAACAATGATAAAAGCGTAGAAAATAATAATATATTCATCTGAATGTCAGTGCAATCAGATATTCTACAATATTATATCGTAGAAGATATTATTCTTTATTTGAAATGAAACTAATATTTTTACTTGGCAAGTCAAATTAAATCCGGTGATTTTTCATTAGTAGATTCGATAATAATTATTATTACCCTTTAATCATCCTTATAGTTATATTGTATTATTAAAACTCTAGGTGATATACACAGAATACTCTGCAGCTGGAGTCCAGTACGTAAGTGTCAGGAAATTTGTATTTGCAAAGTAGCGAGATCTTTATATCTTCGGCCCCTCATGTCACCATATGATGAACGATTTAATCTTGAAAAAATAAATTTTATTCGTATTGTTTAACATGATTCAATAACGAATTAACATACAATAAAACATAGAACATCTCCTTTATTTTTTTTAATGCACCCATGCCGACTTTTAAAATGTATAGTTCAATAAACAAATCACAAGAACATAACTCCATTATAAAACTATTGTAATAACAAGTTGTCGCTGTTGTTTAATTTTAAATTGGACAATTTGGGAAAACACAATATTTATAAGCGTTGCCTTCGGCGCAGCCTCCCACGTCCCACGAGATGAAATTATTCAAATGTCTAAATTGTTTATTTGGATTGTGATTTATGGAGGTATTTTTAATGCAATAATGACTGTTAATTTTTATAAATAAGGTCACACCTGGTGGAAAGGTGGAAGGAACATTTTTAAGGACAGCAATATAGTAAGGGAACTCTTCACCATCTCTATTTCACTGTAAGTTTGTAAACGTTTAGTTTTGGGATTCTTATTTTGTGTTAAGAATTCATTTTGCCATTATTGGGAGGTGATGAGGGTGGAGTACTTTTTCGTAAAGAAGGGGAAAAAAGACCCGAACTCAGGCGGCAAATTTCAACCTTGTACGGTTGGTTTTGTCTCCCGATTGTGTGACTGTGACGAAGGGGTCAATGCCGCTAGTTCTCGAGAGCAATTTCCATTGAAAGACTGGTAAAACAGATACATGTTTTCCGGGATTTAACTTTTGCAATTCGTGCATTAAGCTATGCGGATTGATATTAGACGGATTGCCTTTTATCCAGAGTTTGGTGACTCCAGGCAAGAGGAAGCTGGCAAACTGAACAAAAGCAAACTAACGATAATTTGTAAACAATTTTTGTGTAATAATAATAATAAATGGATAACTTTTATAGCGCCGTTTTTGTGAGAAAATCACCTCAAGTGTACTACGATAGAATCGAGGGGCTTTAATTGAAGTAGCTTTAACTTAACCAAACCAACGTTTTCTCCCTCCAACTCGTATATAGATATTATGATAGACTTAATAAGGCTACAAAGTTCATCACGATGTTAGACAGGTTGTTGTGAACGTGTTCAGAAACCCAAATGTCAAAGGTCAACTCTACGTCCAACACATACCTCAATAGAACAGGTCAGTGTTGTCAGATATAATCGGAATATATAGACACTTCTCCATATTTAGGTATAACGCTATTAGCATAAATATTTGTTAGGTGAATACAATTATAAATATAATATGGCAATATCACCCTGGATTTGAAAAGAGGTTTAGGTATTTGGCCCCATTTACAAAATAAAACAAAAGGCAAAACCTCCACATTTGCCTCATATGTATTTTACAGATACGGCAGAGAAGATGACTCACAAAGAGAACAAGGAGAATATAAATGTATACCATAAAAAATTAATGTAATTAACCATAATGATTATTTCGTTTACCAAAACGGAAAGAAATACGATGAATAAATTGTGCATCGTCTGCCAGCCGCACCAGTCGCACCAGCAGCAGCAGCCGGGTGAACTTAGGACTTGACTCGACTTGTAAATGTTATGACAGTCAGAGAGCAATGCCTTCTTGCAGAAATGTGGTGATTTAATGGGGGTAAGATGGAGTTGGAGATGAAAGCATGGCCTGTAAACTGACTGCTAAATTGTTGGATGCTCTTATTATTGATCTGATCTATCCGATTTTCAATTGAATTAATTTTACACCCCTATTATGTTTTTTCACATATTTTTGGTGTCAGTGAGGTGAGATTTTACAGGAAATACTGAAAAACTCTTCTAATTGGTATATGACGTCCAGCATTTTTTCCATATCTTTGTTCGTTGCCATTGTAATTGCATTTACATTCGGATATTGTGTTTATCGTGCATATAAAATGTTTAAACAAATTACTATCATAAGGTGCTGTGTCCACACCGTCCACTGCCACCAAACCTTACCCACCTGCTTCCTAAAACAAATTCTATTTTTCGAGTGTTTTAGCCATACTTTTGGCAGCTTTTATATTGAATTAGCTTGTCAACCACCTTCGTAGAGTAATGGGTGGGACATTTGAACTTGGATCTGAACCCTTAATTTGTGTATTACTTAAGAAAAAAATCCTCAACTTATTATGAAAGGGAAAGATTGAGGCAACACGTTGAACCGAAAGAAAGCATCATTACGGCTGAGTAAATAGACCTGATGAATTACCACGTCAGTTAAAACAGGGTTGACGTCAACCCTTGCTAAGAGATGGCGCTTCAAGAAAATAAAAATGTGAAGACATATTTATAATGAGAAATCAATACAGACATAGACTTACTAGATTAGTTTCAACCTGCGCAATAGCATTCAGTCTGCATAACCCTCCTGCATAATATGTTACAGCAAAGGACACGATACGGTAAGAGACCAGTATCGTATCCACACGTACTATTCTATACCACACAGTCGCATACACACAGTTGGCAATAACACATGTCCGCAAAGACCAAGGCGAAGAAGAAACGCCACAAACTGGTTTCAGAATTCTGCGGAGATCGCTCTACGCACAGCACATGTCTGTCTCGGACCCATCAACAACTTATGGCATGACAGCTCCGCTATAACCTCTTCCTCTGTCTAATGATCGACGCATGTTAGAGAAAGAGAGATTACAACGGAGCTGTCGGCGGCAGGACCATCGCTCTGAAGGAATGTAGAGTTGTATATGTTGGCGAGGATATAAACTATAAAGGGCAGATATATATTTTACTGCTACGAGTATCTATTGTAATTACACATCGTGACAAAAGGAAATAAGGCTTCAATAACCGATATCATTTTAAGAAAAAGGGGTTTAAACATATTTTACAAAATGTTTGAAGTTATAATTCATAGCGCGCTAAGGTGATTTTTACATATTGATAAATGTGATTCAAACCAATCAGGTGGTTATTTGTTGTGGTTATTTGCGGTGGTTTTTGGTGATTTGGAAAACATAAACCAACTTAATTTAATATTGTATCAATAATTCAATTCGCCTTGGTACAATAATTACAGCAAGGAGTTCGGTCGCTAGAAGCCGTTATTAAGATGAAATTTTACGGAAGAAAATGAGTTAAGCCTTAAAGCTCTTAAACATCTACGGTTTATGTTAATAAAAGTTGTCACTATCTACAGCGTGCTTGGGGTGATTTTTAAACAAAAACGGTGCTATACAAATATTATTATTATTTATTATTCAGCAAAAGATGGGAAGTAACAAGCCTCGTTTCTCGAGTAGCTCGCTGTCGAGGACCATCACAATAAGAAACTAGCAATATTATGCCTTGGAAATCTTTAGTGTCCTTTTAAAAATGATTCGCACCAATTAACTCCCATAAACACCACAGTAGTAAACTATCTCTTTAATAAATGATAAATATTTGAAAATCGGTAAAACACGTTTCAATATTATTCCCTTTCGCCTAATTCAAGCCCATATTAGCACTGACGGATTGAGCGCTTCATAGTGTAGTCATTTAATATACTTTACTTTGGATCTGGAGATTGCGGGTTCTATTTTACCCAACCCAGAAGCCGTGGAAATGGGTTACAAAATATATGGTAAAGTGGTGTTGCGAGGATTGTAAATGTAACATTTTTAGATTTTTTACAAATCAAACTATAAACCTTAAGATTCATAGTACAAAACCTTTCCACTGAGCAAAACTAGTGTCGAAAGGGGAGTAATCGGTTACTGCGCTTTCAAACTCGGTCCATCCCACTGCTAGTCAAGCGTTCTATCCACTGGGCTATCGACCACCTATTGGTTCTTCCAGCTTCACGAAGGAGATAAAAGATCCGTGGTTTTTACATTGCCATCTAACACACATGGACAGGCAAATGCGCAAACCACGGGACCGTGGGTCAACTGAGCTGTGATTGTGAATAAAAGAGATACATACGCAAATCAAAATTGAATCAATTATTGTTGATTAATCGAACTGGTAATGTTATATAAAATCCAGTCAATCGTAAACCAACACAATGGTATCTAACGGCCGGCGGCCGTGAGAAGGTTTCAACAACTAGTTTTTGTATGGGAGAAGACTTGGCTTTCAAGAAGTATTGAAAAACGTTTAATACCAAACAATAGTTAGGAATTATCTCCAACTCCGATTTATCTAATCACGTTTCAATAATGAGATTGATTCTGTTACTTACGGCAGCAGAACACAAAATTGTTTCGTATTTCTTTAGAGGTTCACAAATATAATGATACAAGTTTAAAAATTGTTAAATTATACTACGCTTACGAAAAACTGCATTTTAGGTTTAAAATTATTTGGTACCTATCGTTCATTGTGAAAAATTACTCCGCATTTTATGACATTCCTGACCTTAAAATAAGCGGCACCATTCAAACTGTTCTTGTTCTATCAACATCCTGCCAAGGTTCTAGGTCATTCCATAGATAGCATCCCGATAGCTAAACTCATGATAAACAAACTACCCGACAAATAAAAAAATCATAAACCAAATTGAAACAATACATAGATACGTAATTACTGAAAAACAGGGATTTTTTAAATTTCAATTGACACGTTTTCGGCTTTCATGAATAATTTGTTTGAAATAATCATTTATGGCCAGCCAGCCGATTGGCCGTCGGGAATTCGGTACTCGGGATTCTGGTCTGGTAGAAAGCAAGTCGGAACCGGGAATCAAATTGAATAATTATTTACCTTGGTAAATATATACACTATAATTACAATTGTGTACGACACCTTTCCTCCAATTACAGAAATTACAAAATTGACGTAATTAAAAAATAAATTAAAAATACTTGTAATGTTTTCCCTCTTAGCTTCTAAACTTTGCCCGTCAAATCGTGACTTCCGCACAGATACAAATACATCAGAATAGAGAATTTCGTAACGGTTTTAGGCGGCGTAAAACAACTACCAAGTTTGTATCCGACAATATCATTTCATTATGCGGTCTAAATCACTATCAACTTAAACTGGGACAAATATAAAGTATAATTAGTTCGGAATATAATTTGATTATGTCACTTCATAACACTTGTCGTTTCACACGCACCCTCGGTGTATTCGAAAGAAGATAAATAATCATACATGCGGGCGGAAATAACGACGGAAAAGGAAGTAAAATATTAATTACGTTGTCTATGGTAGCCACAGCCCACGGAGGCCTTCATCTTGCAATCGAGAGGTAATTGATGGTGACAGAAATATTGAGATATCAATGAAAAGGTTATGAAAAGTGAGTAGGTACGACTGTTATACACGTAAAATAAATTAAAAATAAAACTGTAAGTTTTTGTGTGGCTGTATTGACATGCTGGATCGCCTTGTGCATGCTGCCAATTGGATTAGGTTAGGTAATGTTAGGTTAAGGAGGGCATGCACAATGCGTCTGTATTTAAGAGTCGAGTATCAAAAAGAATATTTATAACCCAACAAGTAAATATACAAGTGGACACAATCAACTTATTTACGAATCTAGGACAGATATCTCCAATAGGCACTTATTATTCATTCAAAAAGACGTACCGATGATAACTCCTATGCTACATCTCCCTCTTGACAAACAAACGACGCATTCAACAGAAATAAAGGTCACAAAGGAGCTCTCAGTGGCAGGACCATAGAAAATAATTGTATTACGAGGACAATCATTTGAAAAAATATGTTTTTCATATCAACAACAGGCGAAAACCATAATCTGCTTAGTTTCAAATCTAATGCGCAGTAAACACTACATACTAGATAAGTAAATAATACAATGTGGCGATAAGAATAATAAATAATTGGACGGCGGTTGTTAATTATTGTTTTAAAAATAATATTACATTATCCTTATCTTTAACGAAACCGCAACGTTCATTCAAACTGTTCCGCCTTTGACAACTAATACGAAAGACTAGAAAATATAGTCACTTTCACTTCAATGTTCATAAGTGACAAATACGTTTACGTATTATGTTATGATGAAAGGCGATATAATTTGGTGGATGTCATTAGCAAGCATAAATATTGGTTTATTTACATCTACCAGGGGTGTTAGTTGAAGTTTGCCGGTTTTACTCATAGATGTCGCTAGAGATATGTATACATTTCTATGATTTGGCATCTATGTCATATTTTTCTATGGACATTAACCTTCAAAAATACACAAGTTACATTCTGCCAAAATAATAATGTCATAGTTGTTTACCTTAGTGAAAGTGTCGAGTTACGTTCCAAGTAAATCGCATTTGCAGCAATCGTTGCTTTTCTTATTTCATCAAAAGAAAAAAGCAGTTGAAGCTCATCGGTTGCTGGTAGAAACTTATGGTGAACATGCTCCAGTGATTAGAACATGTGAGACATGGTTTCGTCAATTTAAAAGTGGAGATTTCGATTTAACAGACAATGAACATCCTGGTGCAACGAAAAAGTTCGAAGACGAGGAATTGCAGGCGTTATTGGATGAAGACCCAACCCAATCGCAACAACAATTGGCCCAAACACTTAATGTGACCCGAGGAGCAATTTGCCAACGTTTAAAAGCCATGGGAAAGATCCAAAAGTATGGAAAATGGGTACCACACCAAATAAACGAGAGACAAATCGAAAAACCATTTGTGAAATGCTGCTTCAAAGGTTCGAAAGGAAACACTCTCAAAGCATTGAATTGGGAAATATTATCGCACCCGCCGTACTCTCCAGACCTTGCCCCGTCCGACTATCACCTTTTCGCATCGATGGGACACTCACTAGCAGAGCAGCGCTTCGCCAATTTTGAAAAAGTCGAAGAATGGCTCGTCGAATGGTTTGCCTCGAAAGAGAATTTTTTTTTAATGGTATTCATGATTTGCCTCAAAGATGGGCAAAATGTATAGAATCCGATGGTCAATACTTTGAATAAAAAAATTTTGAGATTCCCTTGAGAATTAAACCTTTTCTTTATTGAAAAAAACGGCAAACTTCAACTAACACCCCTGGTAAATATGTATACTTTGCAATAAAAATGTGCACTTTTAGAAAACAAGAAAAATCCAACAAAAAAATTGAGTTTATTTTTAAAGGCTTTAAATTTAAATATAAATAAAATATTAACAATACGCTTCAAGGAAGTAGTTTTTTCCATAATTTTTATGTCAACAGACCACCACATACATATTTTTCTGTAGTAAATTCATAGTAGTAAATTTTTTTTTAAATATTAACTCCACACAGGAAACCCTAAGGAAAAATAATATCCCCCAGGGCCTATATCACATTTGGAAATGCTGTGTAGAGGGTTTTTTTGTGAAAGGAAGGAGTAAACCAGGGTCTTGAAGAGATCCATGTCGTGGGAGGGAGGAAACACAGAGGCCGGAACGAGCTGTTGAATAAAGGTTGAATACAAGTTTGGACGCCGAAAATGTTCTATCGACGACCGTCAGACGTCCACAGTTACTTTTTTTCTGTTTCATCGGTTGATCTCCGAAGCGAGGTCTGGTTTTTACTAAACGCGATCCATTTTCACGTAAGTCTGCCTAACATCGTCGCTTGGCCTCCCCATTTGCGCAGTTCGTTGGACCTAATGTTATGGCTCTAATAATTATACCTCTTCCCTTTCATGTTCCCCAGAACTGAGTACACGTAAAGGTAGGGAGGTGGAGCGACGATAATTAGGTTATTTACGTTGGTATGACCAAGAAGAATAACAAATTGAAGGAATGGATATTAATCAGGGTCGTTTGCGGTGTTCCATCTGCTGCCATACTTGGAGGATCAATCAGAATATTATTATACCTGTATACGAGTATAGTAAGAAGTAATGTTCAGTCACAGCGGAAGGTATTGAGCCCCAGGGGTTCGATTCAGGACAATATTGTACATGAGCAGAAGTAATTATTACCAACACCAAGGCCTTCAAGGTCGCCGTTAGATTCAATTAAATATGCAGAATGGATACATTCACTTTCCTCTCGGTTTCATTGCCCGACATTATAACAAGTGATTTATCTCGTTTCAATAAGCCGCAAGAAAAAGCTTTTAATAATGTCGCAAGGCCATTAAGTACTTTCCATGCAGTCAAATGCGGATACAACAGAAAATTGCACCATTTAAAAATCACAATATCAGCCAAGATTCGTAAACCTGGAGGAGTCTGTGAAACAGATAATTATCAGATGTTATGATGGATGTTGAGATTTTATGATGTTACAGAAAAAGGGGTGTTAAAACTCGGGCGAAGCCTGGTGATTTAAAATAAAATTTATATATTAAGAGTTATTTTCAACGGTGTATTTGTGATTTTGACTAGTTAAATACATAACCAACATAGCACTTTAAAATGAATCACACACTTGTAAATCGGTCGCGGGTTCAAACCCGGCGTGCGCCAATAACTTTTATTTAATTAATATGTGTCATAACACATTTAATTCATATAAAAATAATAACAAGTATATTTGCGGCACGTTCCAAAGTGGTATATACTCTAAATATCGCCCTGGTGAAAGACCACCATTCAGAATCGAAACGTTGCTTGAAATGGCTTAAGCCGTGTTTGGTGACCAGATCTGAATAGCCAGGTACTTCCCAACCTTCCTCTTCCCGATCTCCTTCCCCTCCCCACTACCTTCAGCCTCACAACATACCCAATTTGGGGATGCCATAGTCTCACTGGCTCTAGACGGTTGGGAGCAGTTGAGACTCTTGTGCGGTATTCATGTAAAAAAAAAAAAAAAATAAAAAAAAAAAAAATCGGAATTGTATGTACATTCTCATTATTTTAGGTGAGCGCTCTTGGGGTGATTTTCTCACGAAAACGGCGCTATAAAATTTATCCATTTATTATTATTATTTTAGTTTCTTTTGCAAAATTTACTCGTTTATTTAAAAAAAAACTTGGGTTAACAGAACAGCAAAATGTTAATGATTAATGACATGGAAAATTAAAGTGTATAATTTTAAAATTATTAATACCCAAATTAGGCAACATTACATGTCTGTGAATGAATATCATGAAATAATTATTCAGTTGGATGAATAGTGTTTTCCCTAGTACCGCCTTCTTAGTGAGATACGCACACTCCCACACGATAAAGCAATGACAGTTATTTTATTACTCTTGTGACCTTTTACACACAACATACAAAGCATTGTAATAGTTAATGGTGTATGATTTAGTAGGCATGTATGGAAGGCGGCCACAGAGAACGAAATTGCGCGTATTGAGCAATGTCTTTTTTTGTTATAATATATATTGTGGATTAAAAGTTTGTTAAGAGAAAGTGTATTTACCATACAGAGTTTCTGGTAACTGATTTATAAAATAAAAGATGAATTTAAAAAAACATCATTTTTGGAAAATGTTATTCTTAGTTTAAAGTCTACCACCGTAGACTTGAAAACGAGAAAAGATTATTTTTTTATTATGCATAAAAATGTTCAATTTCGCGATGAATTTTTACCAACATTACGCTTTTTGTTGTTATTATCGGATAATTACGAATTTAACGTTATGACTGTGAATAATAAGACACAGGCACCGCGGCACAATGAACATCTAAACGTTTCCCGGTTACCTCGGAGAGTCGACTGATTGTTTAACTATTCGCTATGAATTTATTGGCACTCGTAAACTGGAAAATCAATTCTGCCAACAGTTAATTGGTGTGAAGTTAATAATTTTATTACAAGTGCATTTATTGCACCGTTTTCCATCTAACAAAAATCATTAAATCCACAGGGAGGTTGTGAGGGCGGGCTTATTCAAACCGCGAACAGGAAAACACAGAAATTGTTGGATCCGAAGCTGCGTAAAAACACCGAATGTGTTTTCAGATGAATTTGGAAATAAGTGGACTGTAAAACGATAAACTATACTACTTGATAGAAGTGTCCAATTATGGATGCGGAGAGATTATGGAATGAAGGTAGTAGGAAACCAATTCACTCACCGATGAAGTTGAAATTCTTGATTATTTTTACACACTGTATTATTAACGAACACCACAACAAAAACACAATTAATTTAATATTACTTGAAGAACAGCAACAAACCAAACGACCGAACGGACACGTTTTTTCACATAACTCTATTCTTTTGACATGAAGCACTCACTTTGTGGTAAGACATAATTAAATTTGAATTTAAAGTAACTTTGTTTTGACACCACTTTATTAGATACCAACCGGTTTCGGCTCTACCTGAACCTTCTTCAGGGTTGAACAAATATGTATCTAATAAAGTGGTGTCAAAACAAAATTACTTTTATTTTAAATTTAACTCTATTCTGTTTCGATTGTCACTTGTTTTCAGACTCGGTTTTGTTGAATACGGAAATCGAATATAGTGAAATGGATAAAGTAGGAAATGGGTGAAAAACATGAAGGTAAGAACGTAACAAATTATCTCTTTGAAATCAAATAGAAATGATCACCGCTTTGCCGTAATCAAATGCAATAGCTCAAACGCTAGTCAAGGTTCCAGTAGCAATCCTTGGAGCAAGTTGATAAATTCGTGTATTTGGGAAATATACTCGCGAGAGACGGTAAAGCTGATTAGGATATTTAAAGAAAGGTGAGTGCTGGAAATTCAATGTATGTAGAACTGAATGCAATAGTCGTTAAGCGAGGCTAATGATCCACAATGGAGTTCTGTTGCCGACCCTGATAAATGACAGTGGGGCATAAAGAAGGACGAGATACCTGAGGCGTACGTCTGATAAAACAATGCACGATAGCATTACTAATGTGAAGATTCGAAAAGAATGCAAAGCTGATGTAAGCGCAACGAATAGAAAAGCATCTTAGATGCTTTGATTCATGTAGAGCGGATGGGCGGAGAAATAAGTGTCTGTCTGGCCATTCAGAGATGGCGTTAGTGTGTGTCAGCAGGTCGAGTTCTTTAGGTTTTCTATCTGGCGCGTCTGCTAGCTGGTCACAAAATGTATATTAATCTCTATATATAAAAAATGAATGTTTGTCTGTCATCTGTTTGTGTAAGATTATTCGACCGATTTTGCTAAAAATAGCACAGTTTTTTTTTATTAGTAACCGGAAGGTTTAGAGAGTAGTTTGAATGAAATCCAATATGTAAAACTGTTGCTATAATGTTTTAAAATTAATATAAAAAACATTAAACCGGCCATTTTGTACTGAAGTTGTTGTTATTCCACACACGAAGGTTTGTTTGGGTAGAATATTTTCAAAATGGAAAACACAATTAAGTTCTTAACTTTTTTTTTTAAATAAATGTTTGAAAAAAAATAACATTTTGAAATGAATGTTTCTTTATTAATGGTTTTAAAGTTTGTTTAGAGATTGTAATAGTCGTGAAAAGGCATTACTTTCGCTGACAATTATGGCATCATAAACCTCAAAGCACGAAAAAAGCTCAAAGCTTAAAAATCTCAAAGCTTAAAAATCTCAAAGCTTAAATATCTCAAAGCTTAAAAAGCTCAAAGCTTAAAAAGCTCAAAACTTAAAAAGCTCAAAGCTTAAAAAGCTCAAAGCTTTAAAATATCAAAGCTTAAAAAGCTCAAAGCTTAAAAAATTCAAAGCTTAAAAATCTCAAAGCTTAAAAGCTACAAGCTTAAAAAGCTTAAAGCTTAAAAACCTCAAAGCTTAAAAAGCTCAAACCTTAAAAAGCTCACAGCTTAAAAATATCAAAGCCTTAAAAGATCAAAGCTAAAAACTGAATGCTCAATGCTCAAAGCTCAAAGCTCAAATCTCAATGCTAAAAGCTTAACCTCTCGACGGGTGAGTTTTCGCAAATCAAACTAAACTGCATATGATAAAAAATATAATAATAAAAAATATTGTTTACTCTAAAGCACTTCGATAAACAGAATTAAAACACAAGCACTTTCTTTCTTTCAGTGGCATTGCAAAGCATGCGGGATACTCGCTAGTTATAAATAAATAAAAGTCTACATCTGTCATCTTTGTCTTTTCTCTTTTGTTTCGTATATTACACAAGTTAATTCAATACTCGAATCAAGAGTCTAGTCTATACGACATAAAAGTATGCATGTATTAATATGACTTCATTGAAGAAGTGTGCGTCAGTACAGAGTTGTGTAACGGTCTATCTTCTCTGCCTACCTCTGTGGAGAAATGGCGTGATAGTTAGTAGTTGGTTAAATTTTAATAAAAAAGAACGCCTAGTTTCGCGGTTCGCTTTTCCACGAATTTGCCTTGCCCTTTGAATTCCCTCGAAACGGAAGACCGGGTACTTGCAACCTCCACTCCGTGACAGTATTCTCACCTCCGTGATTAAATTATTAAAAAGGGTGTGGAATGGTTTACTGCTAATAATTATAACTAATGGTAAAAGTGTTGCGTCTAGCCGGACTTGATAACTTCACAGTTAAATGCGAGGTTTCACGAATGGCGGGGCATGTTTTATCACTGTTTTGTAACACTTAATAATTAAAGATACAGTACACTCCCTGTTAAACAGGCAAACAAGCGAGCGTGCACTATTTAGAAACCGATTTATTTATGAAAATTTCGGTTTATCTGCAAATGACGGACAAACTTTTCATTCAAAATCTATTATAAAAATGAATTTACTCATTTTAATAAGAGAATAAATTCTATCATTTGCTACCCGGCTTTGCCCGAGTATAATAATAAAATAACTTACTGAACAAATAAAAAGTACGAAACAAATAACACAGCGTCTTGTCTTATTTTTGTCAGTCAAATATATATTTCAAAGCTCTTTAGCTCGTGATAGAAATGACGTTAAGAGCTGAAACTTTTCAACAGAAAATTAAATGTGAAAAATTATTGACGCCAGAGCTCACCGTTCGAGAGATTTCGCTTATTCAGCAAAGAGAGTTTTGGCTTTATATTTAAGATATTCTTTACATATAAATTCAGACTTTCCCCAAATGCTTTCTCTGTGGGCCAATTGAAAATGAAACGAATTTATGAAATAACAGCGAAGGGTCAATTTCCTTTGAAATAGATCGATGACCTATTGGTTCTGATAGCGGATTAGGACACAGCCCGCCCTACCGCCTCTAGTAAACCTTTCAATTGTTTCTCCAGTAGTGAGTAATGTGATCTCTGGCCCCGATCAAGAGGGATTTACCTGTTGAACTAAAGCACGTTACGCGGGGTCCTACCCACCTGGGCTAGTATTAATAATGGCCTTTGTCAACTTCGTTAGTCGGCCTTTGTTTCCAGGTGGCATGTTTATTACTTCATTCGATGTGACACATTCGTGAATGAATTTACTATAAATAAGGTAATTGTTGTTTCTACCCGACTTCGCTAGTAATAAATTATTATCATAATAATTGAAAACGTTTAAGGTTCACATAACGATTTCCTATTCAAGTTACATGTACTCGTACATCCATCAAACACAATTTAAACGCCGGTATTTAAAATGGCAATGAAAAAGATGATCAAACCAGAATCCATTCAATGATTACATAAAGTGGTAAGCCTTGACCTTAGCGATAATGCAGCATCCGTAACAAGCGATATAAGCGTCTACTATCCATCTAAATAACAATAACATCTCCTATTCAATTCTAATCCTCGCCATACGCAGATAATACAAAAATAAACATATCGTAATCTCCGGATAAGCAATTTAACGAGTGGTGTGGAGAATTAAATTATAGTCCTGCCTCTCAGAGGTCCGTTGTAGCATCTCATTCTTGTTTCATGCGGCGTCTATGAGAAAGAGGGAGAAGTCGTAATGGAGCCATCAGCGGTATGCCTTAAAATTTTAAAAGAGGAGTGAGTCATCGATAAATTTAATATGAAGATGGTAATATGGTGGTTCTAATACTATTGGTTGTTAGCAAAAAATAATCAATCAATGTATTATTACAATGATTATTGTTATAAGTAAACATTTACTATTTTACAAACATATGTTTCTGTGCGACTACATTGTTATATCTAAATATTTTACAACTGAAATAACCCACACGTATAAAGCTTTGCAGGAGGTTGTATTTTTTTATTTATTTTAAGAACGACAGAGATTCCCAGGTGACGAATAACCTGATAATATTTTTATTCCTCCTACTACCATCATTATAAGCGTAAAATGTTGCCTGTGCAATGATAGAGAACTTAACCGTCAGAGGTTAAACCCCCAACTCCTGGGTGGAATCCCAACAGTACGAGACCCGGCGGTGCGAGACCCGACGCTTTGGATCGCTCGACCAACTAACCAATCCATGAAAATAACGATTCAGGCGACATAAACTTGTGTATGTTTTAATACTAAACATATAAAAATGTAATTTTCACGGTAATTACATACTTGTAATAATCGAAGCTTTGCCTTTCTATAAAATACCAATATCTATATATTATATAAAGAGATATTATCATTCCCTTATAGTTTGGTAGCTATTTATAAATTTATTGAGTAATGCGGCTTGTTCCCTTTTCCAAAAATTAAATCGAGAAGTGACGCGTTTGACTGTCGACATTTATTTGTTGGAGGTTATAGTAAAATGCACCTTAAAAAAAAATTCAAGCAGCTTTTGCTGATATTTGCAATTATGTAGTTCAATTTTATCACAGAGTTTGTAATGTAATAAAGCAATTCATCAGTAATTATAATTATCGCAAGCTGAGAGCTGAGAGGGTTATTCCCTCTCGGCCATTTTTCATGCTCGAAATCAAGTTCATTATAGACATATTATGACGAATACAATGTTAAGTATCAATAGACAAGTGATTCTAAAGTATATTGTGAAGTATTAAGGGCGACTTTCTTGCATCACGAAGAAAAGCAAATTCGAATGAACTACTTTAAGTTATACTAGCTACCAACGCTTGAGAAGCCGATATCCTATTAAATTCGGGCGCAAGCTGGTTGCGTGCTTTTATCGGCGAGCTTTAATGAATTCATGCTGTTTTTTTAAGAGTTTTACTGTTTTTTTATAAATTGAACACGGACGATGATTTGAATCAATAACTGGTGCAGTATCAATAACACGCACGGAGGCGGGTTCATCGTATAAACGGAACTTGTATTGCCAATACGATCGAGATAACGATTAGAATATTAAATAATCGAATGAATTCAAGAAAGCCAGGGAACGAATGCAACTACTAAAAAAATGACAAGTGTGGGTAGGTAACTTGATTAACTTGCTTGACTATGCGCAAAGGAGGGCGGTTTGTCTGGTAGCATTGGTAATCCACCGCAACTGGTCGATTGCCATCTCTAATACACACAGCGTAGGTATACCGACTCTGTTTTACTCTTGGAGTAACAATATTTATTTATTTATTTGTTATTTATTATTAACGCCCTAGTGGGCTTTTACAAAAAAAAAATTGTACAATGTATTGATGTTGACAGGTAAAGTATTATATGATAGTACATGATACATTAAAAAATAAAACAAAAAGTACATGCTTCTTGAAAAAATCAAAATAAATATAAACCAGTGGTAAATACAAAATGCAATATGAAAATTACAATAATACAATAAAAACATAGAAAAGAAAAAAAACATATTCACAATTGTCTGGTAGACTCGTATATTTCAGTGAAGTATTTGTGAAGAGTAGCTATACAACTCCGATCTGAATCTCATGATTGAATACAGAAAAATATCAACATAACTAAATTGGTTTCCAAGCCTATGTAACCTTTGGACTGGGGAGTTCATTGCATAGTTGGTTCTTGATGAATTAACATGAAACAACTCAGAAAGTCTTGTGTCACGATTAGGTACACGGAACGTTATCAGCTTATTTAAATCAGGTGCATCCAGTACACCGTTAACCAGTTTGAATAAGAGTACTAGGTCACTCATGGTTCTTCTACAAGATAAGTTAGTTATGTTTAATATTTTCATTAAGCTGGTATAATTAATTTGTTCAATAGGTAATGAGAGTTTAAAGTTGATGAATCTAAGAAATTTATGTTGGACTCTTTCAATTTTCAGTTGATGATTTTTATAGTATGGAGACCAGATCGTTGAGTTGTATTCTAAGTTACTTCTTACCAAGGCAGTGAAAAGAATTTTAAAAAGAATAGAGCGATGTGAAGTCTTTTTACCGTTCTTAAAACAAATCCCAAGCATTTCATTGCCTTATTTGTTACCTCGTTGATGTGAGGGATAAATGTTAATTTTAACATCAAATAGGATTCCCAGGTCTTTGATTTGGTAAACTCTTTTAAGAGGGATATTGTTGATATGGTAATGAGACATAATAATATTTTTGTTCCTGGTGAATGATATATATTGACACTTATCTATATTTAAAAAGAGTTCATTGAGTTTGCACCATTCATATAAGCGGTTAAGATTTAATTGAAGGATATAACAGTCATTTAAGGTTCTAATCGTTTTTATAAATCTTAAGATCGTCGGCAAACAATAGAATGTCAACGCCTTCAAATATCGTCACAATGTCATTAATGAATAATAAAAACAATACAGGTCCCAAGTGGGATCCCTGTGGTACGCCACTGGTAGCCGCAAATTGGTATGAAGTATAACCCGAAATTTTAACTGAAATTTTTCTCAAAGACAAGTAACTCCTGAACCAGTTTAACATGCTTCCAGTGATACCGAAGGCTTTAAGTTTGCAGATTAAAATTTTATGCGATACCTTGTCGAATGCTTTGCTGAAGTCTGTATACACCACGTCTGTTTGGCATCCTTTGTTCATTGAATCTGTTAACTGATGTTGAAATATCATGAGATTTGTGAGTGTTGATCTTCCTGACATAAATCCATGCTGATACGTTGAAATAAGTCTTTTCGCTTCGATATTTAGTTTAGATAGTAATACGGATTCAAATAATTTAGGTATTGCTGATTGAATACAGATAGGTCTATAATTTGAAACATCGGTTTTATTACCCTTTTTAAAGATAGGCGATAAGAAGCTCAATTTCCATTGATCCGGAAAGACTCCAGTTTCTAATGAAAGGTTAAAAATTTGTGTTAACGGACTTGTTAAAACCGTAATACACTTTGATAAGAAGAGTGGGGGGACATTATCTGGTCCAGCAGATTTATTAGGATTAAGGGATTTAATTTTGCATTTAATATCGGTTTCAGTAAATGTACAAGTGTTAAAATCAATGGAATTTTCAACATTCAAATTATATAGAGGGGGATCAATGTGTGTATCATAGACTTCACCAAAGCATTCAGCAAATAAATTTACAACATCTTGAGAGCTATCAGCTGTTCTATGTTTATAATACATGGTGGATGGAATTCCAGATTCTTTGCTGTTAAGCGTCTCAGAGAATTTAAATATGGTTTGCGGATTTACAGATGCTAACTGTTCCAAGTTTTTAATACATTTTGAATAACATAATTTTGACATTTTTTTTGTACTCAATCTTAAATCACGGAATTTAATATAATCATTAATGTTTCTAGTAATTTTATATAATTTGTGAGATTCTTTTTTATTTTTTATTACTTCGATAAGTTCTTTACTGAACCATTTGGGGTAGTTATTGAAATGGCATTTCGATACAGGAACAAATAAGTCTATAGATTTATTTAAAATATTATAAAATTTATCAACCAACAAGTTAACATTAGCGCTAGAGCTTAGGAATGACCAATCAGTTGAAGAAAGAAAATCGTTAATTTTTACAAAATCAGCTTTAAAGAAATTTAATTTGGTATTAGGTGTTTGGATATTTTTTGTGATGGTACTTTTACAATTGATTAATAGTGGTGGGTGATGTACATCGATTGGAAGGATACATTCATTTGCACGCAATACATTAACGCAATCGGAGTTAGAAAATACAAGGTCAAGAAGGCGTGTATTGATATTATAGACATAGTTAACTTGACGCAAATTCAAGAAGTTGGACATTTCTATCATTTCATGAGATCCATGTTCAATGTTATCACTGGTAGTAGTATTATTGTAGTTTATATCCCACTGCATATTTGGCAAGTTATAGTCACCTGTTAATATAATAGTAGCATCGGGATAATTTCTACGCACCACTTCAACTTCGTTGTAACAATCCTTGTATATTTGCACGTCAGACAAAGGCGGTATATATATGCAGCCGATAATAATTTTTTCAAGTTTGGATGACACCATTACAAATAATTGTTCTAGATTTGTATGTATACATTTCAATTTCCGCGACGATAGCGATGAGCAGACTGAAATCAAGACGCCACCTCCTCTAGACTTGTTGTTTGTTTTTACGTTCCTGTCGTTTCTGTAAATGGAGTGATTGTGAAGCCCCAACTCAACATTATCAATTTCAGCATTCAGCCAAGTCTCCGTGAATGAAAATATATCATAGTCCATTGTTGGAAAATTTGATTTTAGGGTCTGCAATTTTGTTCTCATTCCACGTACGTTTTGATAGTAAATTCGTAGTTTTAGGAGTTTTTTGGTAACAACTCCACTATTTGAGGTACGGAGTTGACGTATTATGATATTAAATATATGGAGAGAGAGAGCTATTTTTTTTTTTACCCAACCTATACAAATTTGAGATAAATCACTTTCTCCGGGTTTTTACGTCATACACCATGAGAAAAAAAGAGACAGCATTTTCCCAAATTATCACACTGCTTTAAAGTATTGTAAGGATGTTCTTCGTGTCCCGCGACTCCGTTGACTCCGCCCACACGTTTTGATATGCGACATAAATGGACATAAGTAAACGGTTTTTTAGGTTATATGCTAAATTTTGGTTTATAACAATACTGTGCAAAAGTGGTTATACGAATGAACAAAAACATTATGTCGACATGTGCTATGTGCTGAATAGTTCTAACCACGCCCAGGTCTAGCTGAGTCCGGCAAAACTCATCAAAACTGACTACATCGGCGCTCTCTCTTATATATTGCTCTATCAATGGAGCCCGTTCGGAGGAACTGGCAGCGTTGATCCCCTGGACACCGGTTAACTAGCGAGAAACGATTTCACAGTAGATGTTGCCAGTATAAGAACGATGCATTCTTGTGTAAAATGACACTCATGTCGGACGAGGTACCGATAATCGTATTCTCTGCCACATTAATCCGAGCTTTTTTAAACCTGCATTTAAAAACATTTTATTCAGCCCTTTCCCCAATCTGCCTCAAAACGTCGCCCAAACAGGTGGTTTATACACACTATTTAGTCCCCTTGGTTATACATAGCAAAGACAAGTAAGTAGTTATGATTTTTATAACTTTAATTTAATATTTTCATATTCTATTCAATCTGATGGTTCAGACATTGGAAGGCATGGCACATTAATTCAAAAGGCGACCAGCATCTTTCTACTTTTCAAATAATGAATTGAGTATTTCCTCTCAATTTGCAAAGGCTTCTAAACGCAACAGCGGCGTTGCTAATGGGAGGAATTTATAATTATCACAATGGCGATCGGTGCTCTTCAGTTGGCTTTGGAAAAAGTGAAATTGCTGGTATCTCAGATCCAATTCAATTGTTACGAAACCGCTTTAAGCAAACATTCATGGTTAGGGAACAATCGTGTTATTGGCAAGCGATCGGTATCTGAAATCAAGGTAAATTATGGAAGAATGAGAGGTTTTACCTGATCCCAGGTAATTGGAACTGTGCAGTAGTGCTGGATGTTTTAACTCACCTGAAACAATAGAAAAAATATTAATGACTGGAGGTAATCATCGTATCATGGGAATTTTTTGGCATCAGTTTGGGGGTCACTATACATTTATTAATGTATTAAGAATAAATAAAGAAAATTGGAAACATTGAATTGTAAGGATCGATGGGAGGAGAGAAAATGAATCATGGAAAATAGATAAAGCCTCATTCAGATGGGAATAAAAAAGCGGCCCTTAGTTTATCTAGTGACGAGTCGTCGTCGAGTAGTGACTTGTTAACGTCATAAATATGTAGAGATCTGTAATTTGCGATAGCGTTAATTTGTACGCGAAATTCCCCAATTTTACGCGAAAAACGCCAAATCGTATAATATGACGCCGTAAATTTACGTCCACAAAACATTCATAACAGTGCATTTAGCAGAATGCCGAGGCAACGTTGATTCCGAGAGGTGATTGTCTTTTACCGTTTTATCAAATGAAGAAGGAACCTCAAGGAAAAAACGTTTTCAATCGAAGTATTTTGTTTTTCCAATGTTTGTGTACATTTGTCTCAAGTTATAGTTTGTATAACTGCTTTGAAACATATTTTCACTACTCAGTTAAACGTGTTTGATTTCTGATCTCCTTTTATTCGACATTAATCTCTTCTTTCCCAAAAAAATAACACCGACAACTGCACGTGATTCTATGAATATAGATTTATCAATAAACACTCCAAACAGACGACAGTGACTTCATATATTATATTAGGATACAATTATTGGACAAATATTTAACACATATCCCCGAATTAGAGAGTAAGTCAATATCACAATAGGTACAGAAAACAGATATGAAAACGAGGAGAATGTGGATGACCGGCTGTGAGCTTGCGTTTTTTCGAGAAAACAAATAACTTTATTTATTACTTACATTTTTTGTTAAAAATAAACTTTCTGGCATGAAAAGTGTATTACATTTGTCATTTCCCAAGTAGCTGTTAAATTATCAGACAGTATGAAGGGAATATCCTGTGAAATTTCGTAAATGTGGATTATTCTCTTCTGTTTTTTTCTAATATCTAATATCATGTATAAAATAATTTTATGTTCGTGTTAAACTTTAAAAAATAAGGTTTCCATTATTTTTCAGTATAAAGTATTCTTGAGATGATTTTTCACAAAAGTGTATGAAAAAAATAGCATAGCTAATATTATTTCAAATAAATTTAAATAATATCAATAATTTTCAACGAAATATGAAACAGAAAAAAACACAAAAACAAAAACATTGGATTGCGACAGAGACTTGAACTCGAAAACCTTTAACTCTATCCGTTTTTTTGTTTGTTATATATTGTCATTGTTATCACTCTGCAATTGTAAAGGAATCCAGGAGTATCCGGCGTTTTAATATTTGTGTCTACCTCTCTGCTATCCGTTAGACACGGGTTAGTCACTGGACCCGACCCGACTCGGGAGAAAGTTTTCTAAAATAGCAGTCGTATTACTCATGGCGTCGCAGCTAATTTACAAGTACGTACTAAGATCGCGGAGGTGAATCATCTCGTGGCATTTATCCAGGTGATGACTGATACTGGATGGCGGTGGTCCATTGTGAATGAGGAAACTGGAAAGGTCTTCGTGTCCTCCGACAGTTCTTTGAATCAAATTACTCATGCGATCTAAAAACCAGTTAAAAACGCGCCAGAGGTGGAATGAATAAATACATACATTTTGTGCAATCAAACAAGTTAAATTGATTACCCGAGAGAATTAATTAGCATCTTTTTATAAAGATGAGATTTACAAATAGGAATTCAATGTGATTCCTGCGACTGCGATTTTATTCACAACAGGTGTTTCGCCTTTTAAATAATTATAATATCGATATTAACGACCCGTGAAAGAATTTCCGGAAGCAATGCCAATCGTGTAGTATTTAGCGCACCTGAGGTTGGTCAAGAGTTCCAAGTCCACGGGTAGCTCGGAACATTTTAGTCGAAATGCAAAAATATGCATGTCATACGATTTCTCAATTATAGCTGCTGGTTGCAATTTCCCAATTTATACCAATTTAGTGATTCATCTCGCCGTGTAACTGGTAATATTCTATTCTTGGTCAATTCGTTGATTGGAGCAATGTGACGCTGTGCAAGGATTGCTACTAAGAAATGTTTGAATGATTCAGCCGTTATCAATAAGCAAACCTTACTAGAATTGGATTTTACAATCTTGAAAATGAATCATTTTAGGTTGTACAATACATTATGTATATTTAAATTGTGATATTACGATGTTATTTGAATAATTTAATCAAGTTGTTTTTTTTTTACTTTTCATAAAATTATATCAAATGTTGCAATTAGAATTTATGCTGGTATAAATATTATATAGATGATAATAATAATATAGAGTTCTACAAATTAAACAAAAAAATCGACAGCAAAGGTACAACTAATTTATTTGGCGAAGAACTTAATCTTAGTGCAAAATTTGTCAAATTAATATTATTACACGTTTACTGAGATATAAGTAAATTCTATTTGATTTATTTTGTGTGGCAAAGTATAATAGCATAACTTTAACGAGAAACATGTATTAGAAAGAAGTAAACAAACGCACTTACGTGGCAAGCATAAAGCGATACACTGGAGATTAATGCACATACTTGAAAGATTGCGACAGAATTTGCTAAATAAATGTTTTATCCCATCAATAGACCACTGAAAAGTACACTATTTACGGAATTCTAAATTAATACATATTTATAATGATTTCTTATCTCGTTCCGTTAATATAGGGACCTTATCAGTAGATGATTATAAAAATACAGCCAAACCAAATCAACTTGACGATTAATACATTAAAAACAAAAACGTAAAAAGGAGATTCATTTAACAATATCTTAGAATACCTTTGATAGAAGGTGAAATTGAGGAGGAAAATAAACAACGAATATAAGTCTGGATAAGCCAAATATAAGTTCTTGATTTACTCTTAGAAGGAATCAAAGCGCAATCCAGATACCAAGAGTTTGGAAATAGCGTTTTCGGAGAATCACACCCTTGATAATTTAAGCTTAGAATAAACTCACATGCGCTTAGATGTATAAAATATGCACATAACACAAGAGAACGGACTTATAAATAATAAAGGCAGCCGGTATTTCCGTGTTTAGCCCGTACAACTTGTTTTATAAACTATAATTCAAAACTTTCTTATATATTTAAAGTATGTGCAAATTTGGATATTCTGTGTAGGTATTTTTTTTTTCATTCCTGTTAGTTTATCCCATAAAATTGAACCCTTTCACAACCTGCATCTATGTGAAAAGCTGAATGTCCCTACAAAAAATAGCGTTTTGTAAAACGCCAATGAGGTAATATTTTAGAAAAGGCCTTCCTTGGAGGTCGACGACCGCCATATTTTTAAAAAATTAATGAACCATGGAGAATTATGGCAGACTTGAAGTTATTATGTTAAAATGTCGCAAGCAATAAAGCGGATGAACTTCAAAATAAGATCACCAATTTGGGTATCCTTTGAAAATGCCGCCCCAGCGAATGCTAAAAACATAAAGCTTCGAAACAAAAGCTTACAATTCTCTATTTTCAAAAGACATATTTTGAAAAGATATTAATTAGCTTGAAGCTAAGCTCCAGATATAGAAAGAGATAAATGACCTGAGCCTATCATTAGGATTTTGCGAAATAGATACCAAACTGAGTCGATATTCCATGTTTCAAGTGCACGCTGTGAACTGCTTTTGGTTTTCAAACAAAAGATGACATGTGTTATATTTATGTGTGGTATTTCAACAATTTAAGAAATCCAAACACATGGTTTTGTTTGATGGACTCGCAAATTTCGGAAAAGGCCAATTTCAGACGAAGTAAAAAATAAATGATTTTGCTTTCATAAACATGAATTAGCTCTTCAACACGTGGGTTGAAGAGCTTCAGGATGAAATTTTAGTTATGATTTACTTTTAATTTTAAAAAAATTGTATTGAAATTAAAGCTAAAAATATCACAGGAGTGTTTTCTACTTAAAAGGGCAATTGATACGGTATATTGAAACTTGTTCATATATTCGAAATCCAATCAAATTTATTTATTGTAAGATCGAAGATAATCTTCACATCTCAAGTTTTTTATCGTTAGAAAGGTACCACAGCGAAATGTGTCGGCAATCAGTTATACCGATAACAGATAAGTGCCTTCCTTTAATTAGAATAACATCTTCGATATAAAACCAATCCCAATACTGACAAGAATTAGTAAGCCTTGGTTGCTTCTCTCTTAGTCGCTGTTTAGCCAAAACTTCACTCTGTGCCCTCCGTTCTAACATTTAAAACTATGCATAGGTTAGACATTCCAAACAGTTAAAAAAATATTATAGTTTTAAATGGCAAAACGAAATCCACAATATTAAGTTTTAACAGAATTGGTTAAACCGCTTTGTAAATACATACATAAAATATATAAATATTATATTCTGTGACGTAATGGCAAAAGCTGCTCTCAATTTCACCCTCAGAGCAAGAATATATATGGAGAGAGCTAATTTTTTTTTACACCACCTATACAAATTTACGATAAATCACTTTCTCCGGGTTTTTACGTCGTAAACCGTGAGAGAAAGAAATGAGACAAGTTCTCACTTAATATAGCACCACTTTTAGGTGTGTATGCATGTTTTCCGTCTCCCGCGTCTCCGCCCACTACGTTTTGTTATGCGACATAACAGGACATAAGCTCAACGGTTTTTTAGGTTATATCCTATTTTTTTGTTTACTATATATATACTGTGAAAAAGTTGTTTTACAAATAAACAAAAACATTATGTCGACATGTGCTATGAATGGATGTATAAATACCCTAGCCTTAGTCACGCCCGAGTCAGGAAAAAATCATCAATTCTGACTACACAAGCGCTCCCTCCTGGTATAGTATTGCTCTGAGATTTCACCTTAGTTTACAGAAGAGCAAATATCAGTAAGAACGTTAATTACTTGGAAGACACACTTCCCAACATTCTTCCTGTAGGCACTACACACCTTAACTAAATAAGCATAGCAGATTCACAGTCCGCGACGTTGTAAATAATTTTATTTAAATTATTATCGATAATTATGTATTTAAATCTAAGTAGAGTTTTTACGATATTTTTAATGTTAATTTTACCTATAATTTTGACTTATTTCGTGTTGCGCAATCTAATAATTATTATTTTATTTTTTGACTGATTTTCACAACGACATTTTTGTTAAACATCACCACCCACAAGGCCGTTTAACAAAGCTATAAAATAACTTTAAACTGTAATAGCTTTACGATATAAAAATCGGTATTTACGTTGTGTAAAATGGTCAAAAGAATAAACATGAAGGACACGGTAGGTCAAAGTTTACACACCAGTGTAAACATTAAAAAAAAATAAAAATAAAATTTATAAATCTATTACTTTAAAGTGAATTATCTAGATTTTATGTTTGTATTGCCCTGATGATGTTGTTATGAGTAACGGAACCAGTCGGCAAAATGTAGTTATATAGTAATATTTAAAATATATACACGTATTATAAGAAAATTGTATCGTTTAGTAGTGTGGGCTAAATATGTGAACAAAGGTTTTATCGTTGCACTGGCTTTAAAATGTTTTGACTTTAGTGGGGTATCACATAAAAAAAACAATAGTTAGTATCAAAATGAAAAAGCATAAAACTTTAAAGTGAATTCTCATTTAACACTAGGTTTACGGCACCCGTCAAATTGACGGATTTCCGATTTGTTTTGCAAATTTTATTAAACAGAGAGTGTTTTTTTTATGACTTTTTTTATAATTGAAAAGTGTAAACATATTTACTGTATTTTTATTTTTGGAAAAAATATTATCAGCGCGTTGAGACCAGCCCAGCGGTATTCCCACCAGACCACTTCCACACCGGAAGCACTGTACGGACAGTATTCAAGACACCCATACCTAAAAGCCAATAGGTATACAGTATAGCACAACACAAGCAGTACCTACTACTTCTACCTCTACCTGCCCGCATAATGCGATGTTATATTCCGCTCATGTGCACCTTATTGTGGACACATCGCCACCGACAGACCGAGCAACCGGTCTGCCGCCCCGCACACGCGGGACACTTTGGCCCCGGTGGGTTAGAGTCGAGACACCGCACTTCCGCAACCAAATGTTATTATGTAGGTATTATCTTAGTCAATACACATTGGCAACAAACACGCACTCGTTGTGTAGGCCTCCTGTTCTGTTGCAGGTTTTTTCAAGATGCGCTTGGTTGGTTAGTGAATCACCCTATAACTTCTGTCATTCGGACATGCCTAATATAGAAATAACACTTGTTTTGCGTACGACCGAAGGGAAAATGCTCGCGGTGGCTTTCATCTACAACTTGAAAGACAACGACTGATAATGATGAAACATGACATTATATATTAGGTAGGATCTGTGTAAATTTCAAGGCACCAATCAGAGTCATCTATTGTGTTGAAAACTTGGTCACTATAAACCAAATCTGATTTAAGTTATTCCAGGCATCTATTTATATTTCGTTTTTGAGAGCTATTTCGCGTTCTCGGGGAACTGAACGAGAAACTTTCAAAGACGATAATAGATTCAAAATAAACTCGTCAAAATCCTTAGACAAGCTATTAGCCGTGTTGATGACGTATAATCGCCCCGACATTACAATGTCCACCGCCAGGCAAATTACATCAACTATGTCTTTGATGTCCCGAACCTGGCGATGGATTTACGTCTTCAGATTTGATTCCATGGAGAGGTCCGCAATGGAACGCTAAAATCAGAAAACTGTTCTCTAATAACTTATGTATTAACACGTTAATTGCTGACACCGCGCGGGGCGCGTTGACAGCCATATGACGAGTACGCGCACAACGCGCCACGCGCGTCGTACCGCCTTTTCGATTTGAACCGATCTAAAACAGACGCAGTCGTTTGGATAAGTCGTTCCACAGGGCACAGCCAAACCCGTCTCCGTTCCGTCAGTTTGAATTGATCCGTCATTCATATGGCATTAATATGTACGAATTTTAGTTAGCAATGAACGTGTTGAGGAAACCAATTCTGAACCTTCGTAGTAGTGGGAGATCATGAGATCAAGGACAAAGTCGTGGTGACTTCAAAGTATAGTTTCAATCGCATAAGAGACGACTAAAGTAAGAAGATTTCCGTCCCGAGGTGACAAACTCACCTACGCATCTAATCCGATTTGTCAAATTCGGTTGACAAATAATAATAGTTATATGCGCATGCGTCTAATTTACGGCACAATTTAGGTTTGTGGACGTACCTTCGGCCTACGCTGACAACATTCAAGATCCTAACTTCGGAATTAAAGCATCATGGCCCACACCATACGCATAAAAGCAGTAATCGAGATTGCTCTGATATGATTTCAATTCCACCTACGCTAAGATCAAACTCAACAAAGTAATTTAGAATTATAGATGATTGATGTGATGATGGATGGTGGATGTTTGATGGTGGACTACCACGTCTGCAATAACTTCAGGTCGTGTTAGACTGTTGCTACGAGTAGACCCCGCTAATTTGGGACAACTGATATACGTGACACGGAAAGAACAAAATAAACATAACCGCTAAGATAGAACCCTAGATATGACAAAGCATCATAGAAATACCTTCAAACGAGACAAGGCAACGTAACGGTACAGTTCTAGCTGACTTCTGTGATGTCAGTCAAGTCTCTAAATGTCCATCGCGGTGATGGGTGATAATAGAGCTGGCCATGAATTTTTAATGGAGTTGTATTCGAACAATGCAGTGCTAACTGTACTTTACTTGTTGAGTGGGTGTGGGTGTGTTACACTATGGCCACAAACGCCCGAAGCGCATTTCTAGCGATGAAATTCAATATGCCATGCCGCCTGCCATTGATGACTGCAACCAACTTGCTGTTAATTGATAATATACTGGTTTTTATTTTTTTATAAAATCGTATAGGAGGTTGGATAACATCGTAGACGCTTGGACCCTTGATGTTGTGCGACGACCAAAACAATGTAGTAGGTTTTCAGACAAACGGTTCGTAGTGTTTCATACTTATTGTATTTCATTATTATTCTCTTACAGTATAGACAGAAGAGCTCTTGTAAAAGTCCAATATTAATATTGCAGTCTAACGCACCTTTGAATAGGGTAATAATAATACTAATTCGTAAATATATACATATCGCGTTCAGAAAGGAGTTTTGATGGCTATCTTTGGGGAGCCAAAGACGGATGACCGGATATTTGCAGTTATTCCACGAACAATACTTACAGTATGTTATACGTGTATTGCACGCACTCCGGTACCGGAAGGGTCAAATTCTCTTATTTTGATTAAATGCCACCATGTTAGGGGCCGAAGATTGAAAGATCTTCCGGAAGCGGAAATGTTTACTTAGTGGCACAACAGCTGTAGACTCCGGTTCCAGAGGGTCATTCATGCATTTGTTAAAGATGTTAATAATAATCTTAAGATATTTTTTTATAGCGCCATTTCTGCAAAATATCACCTAGGGCGGTCAATTCGGATAAAATGTAGTACTTACATAGACTTAAAAAAATTCTTTTATTACGTCATAAAACATGAGCATTCTTTATTGAATGTCAGTCAAAGGCTAACAAGTTGCATTTTTCAAGTAACTGTCCCAGGCAGGTAACATTCCTCGATCGAATGTGCTTTAATAAATAATTCTCAGATTAATTAATACGACATTTCAAAAAAATGTGTGTATATTTCTCAACCGGACTTAGTAAAATCCTTACAATAAATACATTCTAATTTAAAAGCAAGCTTGTTAGCTGGTAGCTAGTAAGGCAACCGGAGCTTTGCAATACGTGTGTAGTAGGTAGGCACGCAAAATACAGCTAATAATAATAGCAATTAACCCTAAAGTGCTTTGTGATATTTCATCCCGAAAACGTACTACGTCTAATAACGTACCTAACCTATATCATGCTAAACAATTAATTAGATATTTTGATTGGGAGGTGCTTTCGCTTTATTTGCTTTATATTAAACCAATTCAAGCTTCGCAAAGCGCCCGCTTTTGAAATAGTATTATTTCACAAATACGGCGCTGTACGAATTATTCCGGCATTGTAAAGTGTCTAAATAATATAGAAATTCTGATGTAGGGCCACGTAATTTAACGTTGATTAAAACGTTAATCATTTAATACAAAATATTTTATTATAATATTGAGATAAATGGGCAGTACAAATTGCTTACAGGTATAAATGTTCAGGCAGGTGGTAGTTACATTATTTTTCATATTAAATTAAGTTTGAATAATGTTTTGTAAAAATATTACAATAATACGTGTTTTTTTTACAATATTCACCTTCTAACCTTTTTTAGCACGTTTTAGCAAGAGCCGAACCGGAGCGTTTAGATTTGCTGTTTTTTTTCAACATCCGGATGTTTTAAATTAATGTATATATATGTATATATATATAGATATTAATTTTATTTTTTTATTAACTTTTTGTTTCTTACATTATTTTTTTACATTACCTACCTCACTAGGTCATAAGAACCTGTTCTGAGGTAAGTGACAGTGAGTACAAGTAGAATTTTTTTTTTTAAATGATGATATTTGTTACACAATGTTCTAGTTTGTCATGGTGAAGAATTTCAAGTGCTATTTTAAGGAGGTCTTCAATTTCCTTGCAGTCCGTACTCATTGTTTAAATACATGAAAAAATCGTTGAACTTCCCCACGAAATAACAAAAAATAAATTATTAAATTGCATATCAATAATGATAACAGTGAATTTATATGGGGCAGTTTTTTTTTGATAGTTCACATCAAGTGCGTCGAGTAAAAAAAAGTACACATGGTCATATTTGTAATTAAAGCAAACTCGGATATTGACTAAAAGTAAACAAATATTTAGGTAATATTGGCTATTAGCTGTTCTGGATAGGTATGGCTTAATGACCAGCTCAGCAGTGGAAGGATTGTAATCAACTATTCACCGGTTAAACGTGTATCGGTAATTAACAGCAATCACTGAGTTAGAGATCAGGTTTAACAACACACACATATGTATATATATATATATCGTTTATGGTAAGGTGAGTTATGTTAGAATTTGATTATAATGATAAAAGAGTTTATAGTTGTGGTATAAGTATGTAATAAAGCATTAAGTCATAAATATGTTATTTTATTTATAGATTCTTCCGATTATACGCCCATCAAAACCAAACAAGCAGTTTTTGAAAGCAAACACATTTGTGGACTTTCGCTAAGAAATGGATAATACAGAGTAGAAATGAACCATGAACTCGTGGACCATGGAAACCATCGTAAGATTCAGTAGATCCCGAAGGCTGCGAGGAATGTCGGATGATGGGACACTGAAAATCATGACTGGGTGGGTGCCCCAGAGGCAGAGCGAGAAAGAGGTGGACTGAATTCGTGAGAACTGATGAGAAGCCCTTAGAATTTGAACCGGTGGTAGAACATTTGTGGAGGGGGCCAAATCCTAACTAAATTTGCCCGGAACGAAACATTTAGCATAAGAAACATTCGGCCGATACGGAAAATTAAAATCTCATGAACATTTAATTTCGGTGGAGGTTTTCAAATGAAGACGAATATTTTTTCATCGTACATCTTAAAACCAGTTTTCAATCCCGGCGCGAATAAATAAATGAAATGATGCACCAATAATCAATGAGGAAGAAACTACTTGAATTGATTACCTCGCTTTTTGCGACGCTGAAATAGCAACTCTCGTGACTTTCATATCCGCCTCAAAAAACCTAATCCTATCGCGGTCAAAACAACATTGAGTTTGGGTTTCTTGCCGACATCTTTGTTTGCTAGGCCCGAACCTGGTGGACAAAACGGAAACAAAAAACAATACCTTCCAGTTGTGAGAGTACCTACCTAAATATTCACGTTAACTCGTGATAACTTCTACAAGCCAAGGGTAAGCAGAGCTAAACAAATTCGAGTATGTGACCGTCTATCGGTTTATCAATAAGCAAACGAGTGTGGTCTGCCTTATCGCATTTATATATACCATATAGTGCTTACAGGTATTCGATTACAATCTTAAAATAAAATGCCTACTTCCTGTCGATGATTCGCAGTGTATTTTTGGATAAAATTCTGGAAGCTGGGAAATAGGTAACTGTTAAGCCCATCTGTTTCAAAATCAGCGATCTTTATAACTTCATCGTGCTTTTCTTTGTGTTTACACAACGAGGTAAGATAATCATTATAAAAAATATTTCATTACACTATTTCAATCATCAGCTATCATCACAGGCAGATTTTGGACGACCAGCAAACTGAATTCCATAATAATAGTTTGAAAGATTCGCTATTTTTAACGAATCTTCGTAAAAGACGACTTGAATTTCAAATGAACTCATCAATTCAAACGATTCGTTTATGAATTAGGATTAAACTATATGAATTAGTATTTGAATGCATATTCGTAGTCTTCGATATGAATGGAACTGATGGAAAATGAATCTGTGGCTAATCGTACCACCGCTGCGTAAGCTCCGCATTCCATTCAAAGTATGACAATAATCAAGACTTTTTATGATTACGTATCTAGCAGACGATAGCAAGTTGACTGGCAGAGAAATATGGTCTGTGTGTAAAATAAAGTGGAGCGGAACAAACGCTGTTCAGTAAACAGGAACCGAACGTGTGACCTTCACCTTTATTTCAGCTCTGTGAGCTTCACGGCTCCGCAAGCAACGCTTTGATTGTGATGCCTATCTTGTGTTATGATATTAATACACAAAAAGCATGCATATTCATGAGAAATAGCTATAATAAAGAGCCTTATGTGTGCCAACAGAAGGATTAAAGAATAATATAATACGTTAAGTTACTTGGCACGACGCAACTTTGTAGTAATAAACAAGGCATGTTTCAGCTACCCCGCAAATGCATGGTTCGGCTTTCTCCCTAAGAATGCAATACTGTTACTTTTTTCTACAAACTACAAAAAAAAACTTATTTCAGTCTCTTGTCACATGCTTTGACCATTATCATTTAATATTACTTGTTCTTTCCGCTGTGTGTGTAGTTGGTGGAACCATTTTATCTATGAAAATTAAGGTTTAATAGTTTATTGTGATATTAATTATTCAAACAATATGAAACAGAAGGTCACCGAAAAGAAAAACATTAGGTTGCGACCGAGACTCGAACTCTGGACATTTCCTCTATCCACGAGGGACGCATCGACAAACAGTGCTACCGTAACCCATTTACTTACTGCTTATGTAAGAATAGAACTTAGGATGGCCTTCGCCTACGATTGATGGATGATGACGGAAAATGAATGCCACATAAATAACAGAAAAACATGGTTGAATTTCGCAGCCACCTCTGGTCTGGCCCCTAAATACCTGGAAAAAACCCTCAACTATGTGCAGAAGCGGGCGGTCTGTTTGATAGATTATTCTATCTTAACAAACGGATTGCAATCTTTGGAGCACAGATGTCAGGTGGAGATGCTGTCCTTGTTCTACATGTATTTCAACGAAAAATGTTCCGAGGAACTTGCGTCATTGATCCCTTCGGCACCGGTGCACAGTTGGGAAACTCGCCAGACGCGCGCCCAACATTTGCTCACGGTTGACATTCGATACATGAGAACGGGTCGCTTTTATGACTCGTTCATATGTTCAACAGCTCAGCTGTGGAACTATTTGCCGGCCTCTGTGTTTCCTCCCTCATTCAACATGAGCCTTTTCAAGACCCAGGTTCACTCCTTCCTTTCCTCAAACATCCCCCACACAGCATCCCCAAAGATGACATAGGCCCTGAGGGAAATTATTTCCCTCAAGGTCTCCTGTGTGGAGTTAATGTAAAAAAAATGATAAAAACGGCAGTAAGTAAATGGGTTATAGTAGCACAGTTGGTTGTTGCGTCCTTGCTGGATATCCTGAGATCCTGAGGTTCGAGTCTCGGTCGCAACCTAATATTGTTTTTTTTTTTCAAATTCATTCGGGCGACAAGTTATTATCCATTTTCCCCTCTGTTCGTGTGTGTTTTAATGTAAATCAGTTAAACTGTTACACGCAATTATTGAATTATATAGCTTATGTTATTGGAGAAATTTTAAGTAAACAGCCTCTAGATTGAATATCTAAAAGAAAAGTATGCTCGTAGTTCACTAATTATCATAAAGTAAAGTAAGTACTAGAAAATGGTTCTTAACATCTTGACAATATAATATTTTTGGAAATAACCCACACGGTGGTGTTCTCCAGTACTTATTTGATCATTAAACCGTTTGATTTACGATACGGTGTAAGCAAATTATAAAGACATTAGTTTTCTTGAAATCATGCAAATAAAATAAATAAATCATTTAAACATTCTCAATCGCGCAAAGATCTGGAATTGAGAACGACTGTTGATAAAGTACAATGGTAAAAAAGGGCATTATATTATATTCCAGAGTATTGCTTCTACATTTTTATTATCTGAATTTAAAATCAAATCTAATAATTAATTATCTATTACATGTAATAATGACAGTGGGCAGAGCACGGCTTTATTACTTACTACATCGATCAAATCAGACAGAATGGACATTTTGGACAAATCTATCAAAGTAGGTTGGAGTAAGCACCGACTTACTGACGCCTCCACAAGAAGATTATTATGTTATCGATATATCTATTAATCAATCTATTTTTTCAAGCAGGTACGTTCGTAGGCGAACATTTAAGGAATTATAACAATAACACAAGTCAAGTTTTAAAGGTGTCAATGACACTAGATGAGCAAGTGAATCACATACTTAAGCAAGACTGCAAACAGCGCAATATGGTCTGGAGACAATAACATTATTTGAAGACACGCAGAAATTGTGATGGGCGTAGTCGAGTGGTGTTTAGAATTTGATCGCTTATGGCGAGTCCACACGACGCCAGTAGTCGAGTAGCAAGTGGCAAGTAAATCATTTAGTAGAGTTTGGTAGGCACTGGCCACTAATGTTTTGTCCACACGTGGCCTGTGCCTACAAATTCACTGTCGACTAAATACTGGCATTGTGTGGACACGTCGAAAATTGAGTAAATCAATCAAATAAATTTCAATCAATTTTGAAAAGGATATCTAAACAGCTGGGAAAAACCTGTAATCTAGGAAGAGAATGAAGTAACAAAATGTTGACGACCTTGTATAAGAAACTGTATGCAAATGAATATAAAATAAACCAATGCAAAATGATTGGTTAGGTAGAATAATTTCCAATCATGCACACCTAATTATTTTAGCATCCGATATACATAGATAAATTGATAAGAGAAGATACCAATTAATGCAACTGGTTCAAGGAAAATGTAGATTTCTCGCGGTATCAGGACGGTGGCGGTGTTACCATATCATTAGTATCGGTATATGCGCTCGTTGCACTAATAGTGCAGTACTCTGGTTGCCAACGGACTAACCGAGAGCAGAGGCGATGAAAGTTGGCAGACAATCAAAAAAGTCGGAGAAAGCGGCGCCAATATGCGGTAGCACCAGTAGGTGCTGGTGATAGTGTGCAGTGAGGCTGCAATCTGCAGTGCATTGCAGTCAGTGGGTGCAACATAACATGCAACAAACACTACGTCTATAATCTTACCGAAGCAAGTACAAACTAGATTTGATGAATAGTTAAATTGAATAAAAGTACTTGTTTTTTTACACAACCTCAAGGGCGCTTAACAAGGCCAATACAAACACATATTTTCTATTTAGAACGTTAGTCCCCTACGAAAATAATCCATATTAAAAAATAATATTTATATTATTCATATATGATTGTGAATAATCAATACAAACAAGCTCGCAATAAGATTTTTTGAACTACTGTACAATTTTCTTAACTGACAGGTTTTTAATAAATCATTGATAATTTCAAGAAAGATCCAGCTTTGTAACTAAGGCTTTCTTTGAAAGGAGATTTTAAACCGATGCATTACATCAGTGTGAGTTTTTGGTTCTCATCAACGTCTTAGGTCGGCTAACCTCTGTTTCTAGAATATTATAATATTATTATAATACAATTTTATTAAGTCTCAATTGTGTTGAGCGGAAATAAGGAAACGTGTAAGGTTAATTGGCCATACATTAATTAAATCTCAGTTGAAAAGACAGCCTGCCCATAAAAACGCTAGCGCGTGATTCATTTTATATTATGTAACGACACAAGAATCCCTAATGGCTAGATCCAGTGGGAGGGGAAAGGAACGGGAAGGGGTGAACGAGCAATGGAGAGGAAGATTGAACAGTTAGAGGTTATACAAATCTGGTTTCATCTTATATCAAAATATCACTGGTGAATGTTGGCCTTAAGTTCCCAATAAAAAATATTACTATAGTGCCAAATATAGGTTAGATTATGCGTTACGATTTGTGCCAATAGGTTGAACGAGCTTACTTTCTTTGACACGATACAAATTGACACTATTCTTGTTATGTCCCAGGTTCACCCCTTTCTTTCCTCAAAAAGACTCTCCAACCAGCATCCCTAAAGATGACATATCCCTGTGTGGAGTTAATGTAAAAATAATTTAAAAAAAAACACAATTTCTAACAGTGAAAAGCATGAATCTACAAAACGTAACTTAATGCAGAAAGCATAATATGGGTTTCTGTACCTACTGTTTGTTAGACTGTCTGTAATTCACGAATAGCGTTGATGGTTATTTGTGGCGATTAGCGGTGCCAGACTATAGTATGTAGTATCTGGTAGGCAGGAGGCAGGAGGCAGGAGGCAGGAGGGCAGGAGTGCGGTGTTCAGGCACGACTATGCATTATGCATCTGGTAAAAGTGCTAGTTACTTTGCTTTGTGGAACAGTTCATGAAATCTCCATTCTCCGTACCTGAACCAGTACCTAGGGATGCTAGTTTTAAATTAAATGTGTGATGTTATATTACATTTACTCAAATTCACCGGGACTGGAGACGAAATAAATAGCCGTTAGCTGGGGGAAGATTTGACAAAAAATAATATCCGTATTATAAACATAAACGTTATCGGGTCACACCTAGCTAGCAGATAGATACTGGCTACTCACAGATAGTGATTTGGGCATATTACAATGCAGCCGATTTCTGATATCTGATATTCGTGAGTTTTTATCTATCGCCAACAATATCGCGACATAATAAGAATACATAAATTCACCAGCCGCAACTGCTGCCTTCATAAAATACACATTACAGATAGGTCCTAGCTAAACACTTAGGTACACCAAAAATCGTCTGATGCGTCTTTCCAAGGCATTGCCAAACCGCCTTCATACGCGAATAACATCGAGTTCGATGTTACGAACATCGATGGTTTTCGAAAACATTAATTTTCTTCTCGCAGCCCGCACCAGCCCAGTTTTCCGTGCTAATCCGAAAACTTTGTCACGTTTTGTGAATTTGCCTATTCATTCCTATATAATCAGAGAAACTTATTCCATCCGATCGAGCCTGATGAAAGTTATGAGATCACACGAGTTAGAGATCACAAAAATGTAGGTATGATAATATAGAAAATGCATTTAATATTGTTATTCTTTTGATCGTGTGAGTATAAGCCATAGTATGTACAGTTAGCGGCAAAAATATTTGTTTGCCAAGCTGTCCAGTCCAGTGCCACAATGGTACGTGAAAGGTTTACTCAATTGAAGATTGGTGAATAAGTAGGTTCCTACTTCTACAGCTAACTGTTAGTAGACTGGCATTGACCTTTTCACATACATATATTTTTGTTGGAATGATTCAAACTGCAGGTAATATGCAATAAATAAAAAATATATTAGAAAGTGAGATTGTGTATTCTTCATTGTTATTAGGTTAGTACACTATCAGATTTGTAAATGTCGAGTGTCGCTGGCACAACTAGCGGAAAAGTTGTATGATTTCATACCTTATTTGAGCGAACAGTATTTGAAATTGCCGTTTGAAATGTTAAATTGAAAGGTATAATTATAAAAGATTAGTCGATGATAATGTATACGAATTATGATCGAACTTTACAAGTAAAGACCTTTTAACGTGAACACATTCAAAGGCAAATAGAAACAAGTTGGTATGGTGACATTCTTATGAAGAATTTCTTCATAAAAAACTAGTTAGTAGTTTTAACACAATTTAACATGGTTTATTATGAAAAAATGTAAATGATTCAACACGCAACACTTGTTATTACCAAATTGATAGTGAAATACGCACTATAGCCTATAAAAATAAAATCACCTGAATCCAAAGTGGCTAAAAGATAAGAGACATGATAAACTTCCATAATAACTGATAGACCTATAAAGGAATGCTGATAAACGGAGAGGTTATAGAGAAATACAAGTTGATCAACGCCAAGGAGAGATAAAACTTGTAACGGTAACGGAATAAAAGTAATATGAATCATAATCAATTTACCAGAATGTACTTCTTTGTCTTCTGCATCCAGGCATCCCCGAATTGCACTTTTCCTCGACACCAGTGGAGAGAGACCAGCCTCCGTTGCACCCTGCACCAGAGTCCCATACACCAGAGCTTGCACCAGGTCCTTCTTCCCACAACTGTCCTCAAACTCTTGCAAGAGGACTCTGAAGTATTCCCCGTCAATATCGCTGAAGGGAGCGTCTATGAATTCCGGTTCGTGCTTTGTGAATGCCTTTAGAAGTGAATTACTTCTAGACAGCTTTGTACTGTGCGATCTTCTGATCAAACTAAACCCTGGACTCTTGGGAGCTGTCTTTTCTGGGCTAATGTCTGATTTTGAAGGAGATAGGAATAATGAAGAACCACTTGCACTTTTAACTGGACCCCTTGCTAATAGACTCTGAGAAAGAGTTTTCGGAGAAGAATCCACGGCAAGCAAAGACATGTTGCTTTTAGAGCTTGACTTCAAAATCTTTGGCGTACTCAATATAGACGTCCTAGGAGATTTCCCGTCTGATGACAAATTGATTCTAGAAGCTGATTTTGAAGTCGAAAGACCAATAAAGCTTCTTTCTTTTTTGATTGATTTTGGATCAGGACTTCCACAGCTTAAAGTACTTTTTAGAGGAATTTTACATACTTCAATTTCTTTCGCTTGCACAGTGACCAGCATTATGGAAGGAATGTCGGAGGACGATTTGGACGTCTCTGAAGCTTTGGGGTGCAAGCGAACCGCGTCCTTCATGATTCTTTCGTTACTATTTACAACACTTAAAGATAGAGATTTCATAGAGTTGGTTGCGCTGCAGCATCTGAGATCGCCAGTCCTGCAATTGTCTTTTAACTTATTGCTAGGCTCGTTAAAGTCTATATCACTGGAACACTTCGATAGTCCCAGGTTTTTTGGTGCAGCTTTCGTAGGGAATGTGTTGAAGGCTTTAGTCTTGTCTCTGGCGGGACTAAGGGAGGATCTGGTAACGCTTTTTCTCGCTCTCAGGAGGAGTCTTTGTGGGGCGGGGGTGTAGACTGGTGGAGGGGGTGGCGAAGGGTGCGGAGAAGGTGGGAGGTAGTTCTCCAGACTCTCCGCGAGAGGGACGTAGAAGGTGGACTTCCTTCTGGCACACTCCTCCACATCGCTCGTGCTGAGACTGGCGCTGGAGTTGTCCAACATCACTGGATTCAACATGCCATGGACGCAATGCTTCTGTACGGTACTTGACGCAATAAGCTCACCATCATTTTAGGATTCATTTAGTTCACATCATTCTGCTAAAACTCAATGATAGGGTTAGGAACGTGTCGAATAAACATGTTTGTTGACTATTACGTATACTTAATAAAATACCGAGAGAAGGGACAAGTATTGTCCTAAATAATTCGGAAAAGGCTGTGGACGTAACAAAGCAATTTCAACCTCAACGTATATGCCCAATCCCAAATTCGAAGAATGTTTCAGAAATTAAGTTTTTCTTAAAAATTATTGTGTGTACTTTATGACTAAGATTTGAAATCTGTGTAAATTATTTTACTCGTTAGCGTAATATCGGTTGTTTATTGTATTTAGTAAGGTAACGATGCAAAATTTCCATACCAATAAACCAATTTAATTGTTATTGCTTCGAATCAACATGTAAATTTTGATAGAAGACGAGATCCGATTAAGAATTTATGTAGTATGACGTTGGGTTCCGATTACATTTATCAAGCCAGAATCCCGTGTATTTCGACATGAATTAATAAGTCAAGCTAATTAAACAAGACTAGTATTTACAGTGCAGACCACGAAAAGGGCAGAATGGTCATTACAAAATATACGTTTACATTATTATTCATTTGAATTCCCCGCTTATTGGGTGCGATTAATTTCATCGGTTATAACCCGACCTTGTGATAAAGTCACATACTTTAAACATAAGTGTATGAATAATTATGTTATCATTACCAAAAAGATATTTGTGGAAACCGTTTCCATTCAGAATGTCTTACAATGGTAATGGAGTGCATATAGCTCGATGGCCTTACAAAAATACACTACACAAGTGAACGCTTCATTATTTCGGGTTATTCATCACACTCCTTGATGATGGATAGACCTTCTATTCGAAATGGTTTATAGTACGAATTATTATTGTTATAAGTTTTAGAGAAACTATGCTGAGAACCAAGACCGAGTAACAAATTACAAAGAAGATTATGTATTCAAATTTTAACCTTTGACGGAAAGTGAAGGCGGTTTTCGAAAAGTGGAAGTCGTAGTTCTTTGGGAACGTAGCGTTTTTTAAAACTCGATTCGCCTTCATAGTTAGAGCAATCAAGCTGCCGAAATTATTTCTCACAGATTGGTCAAGTAAGCGAAGATTAGTGTGTGAACCGATGTACTTCACTGATTGGAATGTATGTGTCCCTGGTGTAATATAATACGAATACGTGCTTTGAACAATTAACAATTTTAATTGCAAAATTTTGCTAAAACTAAATGCGTAGATTATGGAAGATTGCACCAAAAAATAGAAACCAAAATATAAAAGAACTCTGAAAATAATGTTTCAGAGGCTATCCATGCTGAGGCTACGCAAGACACCGAAGAACAAGTGGGTGTCTATCCCAGTGGAAACGTCCTGGAGGACAGACTGATGGAGAGGTGACCTGACCGCGCGGGAGAGGACTGGAGCAGGATGGGAAGGTTCTGAGGATTTGAAATGAATGGCAGCCGACACCAGCCGGCGGAGAGAACTTGTAGAAGACAAATCTCGCTCAGCGTTGACATAAAGAAAAATAATTATGGAGATTGAAACCTACTTTGGACGTGTAGAAACATGTAAAAAGGCCAGGATTATTTGTTAAAAACGAATAGCCAGGATTCAACATATCAAGTAATGGACCACCATGATACGAACTATGAGGAAAAAGCCGAAGTTTAACCCATAAGCCATTAGGTAATCGATAAAAAATGCTGATACGGTACAAGATGATGATTTTAAAGGCGAGGTAAAATAATTACAACCATAGAGACAAAATATGATTACATTTATAATGGTAATAATTAATAAAATATACCAATGAAAACTATTAATCAGTTAAGATCCCGAACTCTCATTGTACACCTCAGTGGATTGTGATTTACCTGGAATCAATAAAATGACACCTTTCATTTGATTATGAAATCAATATGCTAAATGTCAATAAGATAACCAAGACCCTCGGCACAGCGGTGAATGTGAATTGGAATAATGCTTGCAAATGCTCCAGGCAACTCAGTAGAGGTGACCGCGGAAGCATTTTGCAAACTGCGAGTCTTTAGGTAGTCCGATGTTGAAAGGTACCATCAACTCTAACTCGGAGAAGGTGAATGAAAGAGCTAAGACTATACTAAATTGCGAAATCAGATAAGTATGCTAAGTGTCGGAACCAAGAGTCGAATTATGAAGCGAAAGATACGAACAAATATAATTACAATTAGTATTGTGAATATCGAGAACACAATCGCGCCAGTACCCATTATTACTCCGACTGCGGGTTAAAACGAAGCACGACGCGCTCTAACAATGTATGGCAGTCAGAGTGGCGATGCCGAAATTCTACGCCTAGCCGAGCCACGAATGTAAATGTTAATAGTTGTCTGTATTGTAGTAAGCCGGGACGGCGTTCCGGTTAATGGAATACGTCGATCTACCGTTCCTAATCGGAAATATAAAATAATAATATCGTTCCGGTACGAGGAAAGTAAAAAATGTCATAGTTAGAATTACTGACGGCCTGCATAGTCGAGTGGTAAGACGCTCGACTACGAATCCAGAGGTCGCAGGTTCGAACCCGGCGTGCGCGAATAAATTTTATTTAATTAATATGTGGCATATCACATTTAATTGATATAAAATATAGTATATTTGCGGCACGTTCCTGAGTGGTAGATACTCCAAGTATCGCTCGGGTGAAAGACCACCATTCAGAATTGAAACTTTGCTTGAAATGGCTTTAGCCGTGTTTGGTGACCAGATCAGAATAGCCAGGTACTTCCCAACCTTCCCCTTCCTCTCCCTACTACCTTCAGCCTCACAAAATACCCCTATTGGGGATGCCATAGTCTCACTGGCTCTAGACGGTTGGGAGCAGTTGAGACTCTTGTGCGATATTCATGTAAAAAAAAACTTATATAGATATTGTATGCATATAAAAAGACTCGCTGAAAAAAGTGGCCGGTTTAAGCAAAGGCCAAGATGTGTTTTGCTCGTAGTATTCAATCATAACATCTGTAGTATTTCTAGGTAATCAATTTTTCAAACCCAAAACAAATGATTTTGCATAATTGTGCAATCCGTCGCTTTAATAATAAATCGAAAAGTTTTGCGTAGGTTGTCAGAACAAAGCTTAATAGGTCTCGATATTTTTTTTCTTGCTTACACTGTATCAAATAAAGAAATAAATGTTCCGGTTGGTAAAATTATTAAATAGTGCTGTGTTAAAATAAATTCGAATTATTCCCATTGCTGGGAACCTAAAACTCCTTCAAATGAATGCACCATTCACTATAATATACTGGATGGTATGGAATAATTTATTTTCATTTAACTTTGATTACCAAATAAATGTATGCGACTTCCCCCGCACCAGAGTACGATGAACTAAATGCCACACAGGCAAAAGAGCGAAGAAAAATCTAATACGCTCCTATCACTCCTAAAAAGGCACCGAAATAATGATCGTGGTTGACTTAATTATATCGCCACTTCTGATACTAGAATATTCAGCTTCGTGCATTATGATGTGGAAATGAAGCTTACAACCTTAGAGTAACGTAGAGACCTAACTTTGCGAAATTTTGTCCGCACTTTTTGACCAAGCAATGACCAAAGGGTGTGGCCTAAACTCAGAGTAAAATCACTAACAGGGTTGTCACAAATTAAGTAAATTAGGTATTTTGTTGTGAGTAGGTAGTTGTAAATCATTAAAAAGAATGAATGTTGTATATTTTTTTGTTTATTCAAATATACATTAATCAATAAGATTATTAAAATCTTATTTATAGATAAAAATATAAACGAATTAAATTATTAGTACAGAACATTTTATAATACATATTATAAAATGAACTTCAGTTCCATCAACAAAATAGTTTACAAACAAAAGTAAAATAAAAAAAAATGTACGGTGATAACAGATGTTAAATCATTTTCTTAACCTTGGAGTAAGAATATATGGAGAGAGATCAATTTTTTTTACCTATATAAATTTGCGATAAATCACTTTCTCTGCGTTTTTACGTCGTACACCATGAGAGAGAAAGAGACACAAAAAAAATCACAAAACATGACACCGCTTTTAAGTATTGTAGGGATGTTTTCCGTCCCGCGTTATTTTGTAAGGAAATTTCGAATGCAGATAATAATAACAGTGAACTTATATAGCACAGTTTTGTGATATTTCACGTCAAGTGCGCTTCATACTTAATTAATTAAGCTAATAATTCTAACTAACAAGGAGAAAATAATATATAATATGTATACAAAATTAAAACTATCTAAATGCATGATCGTTATCATAAATCATCAGAGAACAGGTTCAGAAATGGGTACAATAGTGCATGTGCACATCAATAGATTTAAAAAAACAATTAATTAGAAGCTAAGGGTATAAAAATCCAGATGAAACGTATGAATTCATTTTAACATATTTCTTAAATCAAAGAAAAAGAAATTAGATTGGAATTTGATGTTAGATCCGTAACGCCCGAGAATTCTGTAGTTGCACCAATCGTAGATACTCCAAAAAGGTAGTCTTAAAAAACATAATACTATAACGTAATACGCGAATTTTGAAACTAGAAAAAAATCTCCGCATTACAACAATCAAATCGTCCACGTTTACGAAAAATCACATCTTTAAATTATATAATACAGGACCTAGAAAAACGGGGCAATGTTCAAAGTGAAGGTATCCAAATATTATCGTCCATTAGTGGGCCCAACGGAGATGTTTTGTCGAAGTGATTACTTGGGAAATGGACTGAGCAGATTGTGCTATGGTATTTAGGAGTTCAATTTTGCCTTCTCGTAGCACGGATCCATTTTTCTCGCCTTTTTTCATCCTTTGAAATCTAAAAATAATTAAATATATAATAATATTCCAATTTTGGCATAGCCCTGAATTTAGGGAGGCAACCAAAATCTAAGAGATAAACACTATTCTGTCTTTATCTGTTTGCCAACAATTTAGCGTTAGTATCATGAGAAAGAAAGAGACCGGGATAGTTTCAGAAGCCGTACAAAGACGGAGTTCCCCTTTCTAATGGTTTTTAATGTGACATCTCGTAAATATTTTTAAGTTAAACATATTGCGAATCCATTAAAACTCATTTCAAACGGAAGTTTATTATATTGGAACGAATAGTCCAAAGATTAATTGCATATTGGTGTAAGTTACTAGTTGTTTTGTAGGTTAGGATGTTAAATATTTGAGATCAAACTAAAAAAGACGATTTTTATGGTACATACGTGTGAAAACTGTTTTTTTGGTCCTTTTTGTACTTCGATTAAAGCAAACAAGCATAGAACATGTGGCCATGATGTTTTGCTAGATATTACACAAAAAATAACTCAAGTTTTTAACTATTTACGTACTTTTGACAGTCCGTTCGCCTGACAGTGCAAACGTGTCTGAAGTTTGTGCGGATTAAATAATGAAGACATTTCATTTAGCCCGCCCCCAAATCGTGTATAGGTTTCAACAATTGTTTGTCTCTTTTCTCATATGCTTATAGAACCGAGCATAAAGAGAGAGCTATATTTTGCGAGTTTGTCAACGATTTGTCACAAATTAGTATGGTCTCTTTATATTGTTACTCTGAGCTTACAACACTGTTCACGAGATGTTTTCAATAATTCAAAAAGCATGCATAGTTTAGCTAAGAGAACATTCCAATAAAATACTATTTGGTGTTGAAATTTCCTCCATTCTACTCTAGTTAGTGACTATATTATTCCCACAACACTTTTTATGAGATGGTTGCCTTGCTTGAAGGTTGTACTTAACGGCCCTTCACAGCAGCAACCAAAATCAAATCAGCATGCAGATATATCAATTATTATTCAATCGCAGATCTATGACAAAATTCGATAAAAATCGAAAATGCAGCTATGCTAACCTGGTATGCATTCATTACTCCATCAATTTACACGTTTTAATTTCTAATTTATATTCGCCAAATACCTTACAATATTCAGTTGGCTCTCCGATGTGATGTTAAGATATGCATTAAAGGTTTTTATCTAATTTAAATTAAGCTTTGACATGAAGCACTCACTTTGTCATTCAAGACATAATTAAATTTAAAATAAAAGTAACTTTATTTTAAGACTACTTTATTGAAGTAGTAAGGAGTGGAAGAAGAAGTCGAGGACGCCCGAGAAAGACATGGCACGATCAAGTAAATCAAATACTTAAATCGGGTCATGTGAAGAGTCAGAATAACGAGTATGTATGAGACGATGTATGAATGTAAATAAAGCAAGGAGTGTGTGCCAAGACAGAGTTATATGGCGGTCCGTCCTCTCTGCCTACCCCTGCGGGGAAACGGCGTGATGGTTAGTTAGTTAGTTATAACGTTCTTCGGGGTTGAATAAATATATACTAAATTAAAACAGAATTACAAACCCTGGGGAAAACATAAAATGGGCTTATCAACTTAGGTGAAAATTAGGGGGGGGGTGGTAGGAGTGGGGTGGGGGTGACTGAACATCTGAGGTGCCTGAATGGAGTGGGTTATTCTGAATTCGATTTACATTTAATTGATACTGATCACTATTTCCACAAATCTTCTGGAATAGAGGTACTTCATAGAAATGGGATAGGTCTACGCCTAAATAATGTAGAAGCCCTTGAAGTTAATAAATCCCTAAAAATAAATAAAATCAATTTACTTAATAAGCAATTAGATTTATCCAGTAGCCCAATTTTAAACATGTTCCCCTTCCACTGCCCTATCCCCACTCCTACTACCCCTCCCGTACCTAATCCCCACCTAAGTTGATGTGCCCATTTTATGTTTTCCCCAAGCTTTGTAATTCTGTTTTAATCTAGTATATATTTATTCAATCCTGAAGAAGGTTCAGGTAGAGCCGAAACCGGTTGGTATATGTATCCAATAAAGTGGTCTTAAAACAAAGTTACTTTTATTTTTAATTTAATATAAATTAGAAATAAAAAAAGGAAATCGATAGAAAAAATGTATTGTTAGGGTAGAAGAGCTGAATTTTCAATTTTTTGCAATATATGTCTCAGACCTACAATTGTATCCGTACGGGAGGGCAAGTTTAGCAGAGAACTAACTATCCGTTGTGTTGCCATTTGATGTCGTAATGGAGTACGGTGGGTATAGGTACCCACACGGCACGATGTGTTATGTAGAGCGGTCGTGACCAGCTCCGTGCGTACTTGTGTAGCTGCGAGCGAGTAGCGCGACATAGGTCCCCCGCCGAGATAAGCAAACCAGTCCGGGCGCTTCACTAGTACCGAACCGTTCTGGCGCACAATGGAGAGCCGCTTTTATTGGGTCACCCGGTGTTTCAGGCTTTGATGGACGGGTATAAACAAATAAAGACTTATCAACAATACTAGGTGGGAAAGTGATTCAAAAAGATATGCCTTTCGAATTAATATTGACTTACAGTTAAGCCAAAAAGGACTAATGCTAGAGGTTTGTATTTGTGTCCTATTAAAAGCTCACGAATGTAACGGTTCATGATCCTTTGAAGTTTCCATTGAAAATAACAACTATGCACGTTCATTGGTTAAGATTCTTGCATTCTCGCACTTGAGGTGTACTATCACAAAACGGCGCTAATTAAATTCACAGTTTTTATTATTATTCTTAGGGGCTATTTCACCACCTCTCAATAAACTACTATTCATTAGTTAACTCTAATCATCGGAATATTCGTTAGTTATCTCTTTCCGCAAGTTTGGCTGGCAACGTCGCTTTTTTTCAAACCTTATCGCGTCTGCTGTCACGTCTGTCAATACAATGCCGTTATTTCTAACATAAACTAACTTTCACAATACAACATCCGCGCGCGAAGCTCATTACATCCCTGTCACCAAATAGTTAAACGCGTCGCTATATTTAAATAAAACATATTTCTATTTTATAACTTTATTATTAAATTATATTAGTGAAGTGCATTGGGGAGTGTCTATTATTGCTTGGTGAAGGTTGATAGTTTGTAAGCATGAACATGTTGTATGTGGGTATATTGTACTTGCAAAGATTGTTGTTATTTCATAGTATATTCCGTGATACATTGTGAAGGCGTATATTAGAATTACATACCGTGTGCTTCTTGGAGAGATTTTATCCTTGATTTTGTATCTCCTTTACGGCATTTTTTGTCAAGCGAAATCTTGACCTAAACTCAATGTCATCTAAGACGTATAAAAAATTGACTCTTGGTTTGAAAACACACGGTCTACGTCTTTCCGCCATGTCCTGTTCGTCTAAGATATTTAAATCTTCAACCACTTCCATAATTACAGTAAAAATCAACTTCAACAGAAAACTCGCCGACTAGACCAGCCAGCTGTCAAAACAGTACGCCGCCATTTTAAAAGGTGCACTTTTACGTTGACAGCTTCTTGAGAAGTGGGTGAAATAGCCCCTGAATAACAATAAAGTTATAAAATAGAAATATGTTTTATTTAAATATAGAGACGCGTTTAACTATTTGGTGAGAGGGATGTAATGAGCTTCGCGCGCGAATGTTGTGTTGTGAAAGTTAGTTTATGTTAGAAATAACGGCATTGTATTGACAGACGTGACAGCAGACGGGATAAGGTTTGAAAAAAAGCGACGTTGCCAGCCAAACTTGCGGAAAGAGATAACTAACGAATATTCCGATGATTAGAGTTAACTAATGAATAGTAGTTTATTGAGAGGTGGTGAAATAGCCCCTTAGTAATGTATTAATTTCTACAGTTAGATATTTAACAATTAGAAAACTTTACCTACTGAGAGATGGGCAAATACTTTTAAATTACGTTTTGGATTTTTTTAAATGCAGTGGAAATCAATGAAAATTCCTCAAAATCAATCAAGTCACACGAGCATTTTAAGTGAATTCGGGTAAAGATGCTAGTTATTGTATGTAGATGTTCTATAATGGGAATTTGAAGAGACTAACATCACCATCCACTTAAATACCAGTACAAAGGACACAAACAAACTGGGGGAAATGAGATTGTCCAAGTCAACTGGATGACAATGGGTTTTTTCGTTGTTTTTGTTTATGGTGAATACCGCACTAAAGTCCCAACTGCTCCCATTGTCTAGAGTCTAGACCAAGTGGGACTATGGCATCCCCAATACTTGTTGTATCCACCACTCTGATAACACTAGTATCAAATAATTGAGTGGTAATCAATATAACAAGCTTATCGTTAACGGCCAATACGGTTACGGAGAAATAAAGTAACTATAAAAGCAATTATTTCTGGACTCATTCGCTCATTAGGTAGGTTCAGGACAGATAAAGAACACTACAGTTATATTGTGGTCAGCCCATCATTGCTGAGGTAGCACAGGTAGAACGAACTGGTTTGACGAAGACTGAACAACTACTACGGGACGAAGAATGCTTCCGTCAAAGAACAATTATTTAACAATTTCTTTTCGGAAGACTTTTCTATTATTCGAGTCAGAGCTGACACGTTAGAGCTATTGTATAGAAAATTTAAATATACCATAATATACACAGAGATTTATTCACCAGTAAGTCATTAAAATATTGTAAAAAAGAATACGTTCCAAATTTGAATTACGAAATACGAATTAAATATTTCACAACGCAACGACTAATTTCATATTATCTTATATGATAATCTAATTGCCTCCAGCACCTGGAGATTTATCTAAAGTTGCCTCATTTAGCAATACGCATTTGATTTTATTCGAGTCAATGAGAGCAACACTATAGCCTAGTATTTTAATTCATAATATGCGTATTATTTATTTATTTATTTTACTGCTAGCTATATTTGCCAGGAAGATTGTAGGCATAAATACAATAAAATAAATTTTTTGTTTTGTCTAGAGATGATTCAACAATAAACAGTGGAATTAATGATCATGATTATTATACAAAGTGTTAAATTCATAGTCAGTTTCATTGATGTCAAAACTTAGATCTTGCAAAATGAAAAACACTGAAAACTTCAGAAACATCAGACAGGTACGTATTATAGTAAAAATAACATAATTAAAGATAATTTCTATTTTTTAAAAGACTTGGAAAGGTAAAACATACATTGAAAATAATAATACTACAAATATACTTGTCAGGATTCTAAATTATTTTCAAAACATCGGACTGGTTCGAAGGGGTTAATATATTTAAAAAAAAAATTGAAAATGCACAATGATAAGGCTGATGGTTAGAAGTTTAAATGAGTGAAATTTTGTCAGGGGGTCGATTTAAATAAATATATTTTTGAAATTGAAACATTGTTTCTTCACTAAATTTCTCATTGACTAGACTAACTTCCAACTAGTTTTAAGATAACATTGAAGCTGAAGAACGGTCATCCAGCGAATTGTGAGCATATTGTCGTGCGGGAATAATGCACAGCACAGCCCATTGTACTGCTCCTTCCCGCCAGGATGTGGTGGGTGGAACAGAGTTAGAACGGATTTCGCTCGAAAATGGTACAAATATAACTCGCAATTGGATACAATAAAGAGCTCAGTGCGAGAGCGCGAATAACAAGACCAAAAGGTCGAAGTCCTCGAGATTTCCCAGAAATGAGTAAGAAAAAACCCTCGAGATTTAACACATTATCCAGACGGTCAAAAGTCCTGGAATATTCCGAAAGCAAAATGATGGAACTTTTAGGGATATAGTCATCTGAAAGATGACGCGTTACAACGAAGAATATCAAAACTCTCTCAGATCGGAACATCTTGAATATCATTTGACCAGCGTAATTAAAATTATTCTCAGGTGACGCGTGACAGAGCGCATTATTCGACTGTCTTCAACTTGGTGGATGAACGAACCCAATAAAACAGAATTAGTCAGTCGAAAGCGGTTAGTGTCGACGAAATGGTTTTCGTTACGAAAATTTTCGTGTTTTTTCTTTAATTTAAAGTTTTTGAAAAGCGGCACCTATCTTGCAGATAAAAAGAGAGTACAAACTTGGTAAACTAGGTTTTCGGATATTATATCAGTCTCAATGGTGAACACTGGGTTGAATTTAAAAGTACAAAGTTATTCATGGAAGCAACCAAACATCGCTAAACCAGTCACTGCTAAAATAGATACACGTATTCTTTGAGAGGGGTTACATTTGATAATATTTGCACAAATCTGAGTTTATCTTATTTTGCGGGTATTCAAAAAAATTCTAACTGTTAAATGCAGAAGAAGACGTAGTTTTTGTAAGACCTACCAAACTAAACAATAAACACCCCAACACCCAGACTGGCAGATACTAAATACGAAAAAGAAAAAATCAAAACTACAACCAACTATTTGTTGCGACGAGCAAAACTAGAAGACGGAGGATAGAGGACAGAGGAATGTCGCGAAGACCATTCATTTAGCAATCATCTCCAATAATGATAGCGAGCAGCAACTAACAACCGCTGAAGATTGTGCATGCCAATTGATATGGCACGAATCTCTTCTGCTGAATCGATCAACTTCATTTAAGAAGAAGTTGCCATTGGCTCTTCCTAAGAAATTATTACATGTCGTTGGAATTGGCATGATATATCGGTGTTGAAAGGCAAAAGGGAATAAACTAACTTGTTATAATTAAATAATAATACTATTCGTAGATAATTATTATGGCAAACCACAGTGGTAGTGCTTTTTACGAACATGTTACATTTTTGTTTGATAACATTCTGTATGGATAAACACACATCACAAATATCCAATTAAACATGTTTGAAGTTCAGTCACATGGACGATAATCTGGGATAACTGTCCACCCAATAGTTCTTACCTGTAAGGTAAGATAATATCAGTAATATTATTATTACTAGCGCCCTTGAGATGATATTTCACAAAAACGGCGCAACATAAATTAGCCAAGTATTATTCGTTAGTATTGTTTGACAATTGCAGATAACAGGTACCTATCACCTACCGAGATTTTTAAAGATATTAGTGAATTTAAATTTGAGGAATGATAAACTGAAGGCCGTAATACTATTAACAACTCTGATTTCAGTTCAATACGGTTCCGCGATACAGTTTAGAATACCAACAGACTCGTAGTTTATTAACAAATTATAAACACGTTATAGAAAATAGATAAAATATAAAACATCCGCTATCCAAATGTATTAATATGTTGTTGTCATATCGCATCTGTAGTTTCTTTGGCACTTACACCCCAAGACACAATTTTTCCCGATAGCACTATGTTATGGTGCAGATAACGATATCGGCATGCAATTACACTCCAGATAAAGCTATCTAAGGATCTGTCTATGTCGGCAACATTATCTGGACGTGATAATCGCGACCCTAGAAACCATTATCGACGTGATTTTTACGGCAAGATAAAATTATCGATTTTTTTCAATAACTCTCTGTGTATAAATCAATGACACCAATTATGAATTGATGAAAGTAATTATTTATTTTTTAAAGTGAATACCGCACAAGAGTCTCAACCGTCTAGAGCCAGTGGGACTATGGCATCTCCAATTAGGGTACGTTGTGAGGCTGAAGGTAGTGGGGAGGGGATGGATATGAGGAAGGGGAAAGTTGGGAAGTACCTGGCTATTCAAATCTGGTCACCAAACAAGGTTAAAGTAACTTCAAGCAACGTTTGAATTTTGAATGATGGTCTTTCACCAGGGCGATACTTCTCGAACCTTCGATTCGACAGACTTTATAAAATTATGTGGCGATATAAGATGTGAGTGTATAATTTACATAATAAACTTTTATAATCAGGAGTCATTATGCATCATTATTTGATTCTATAAAGTTCTCCGACAGCAGGTAATAAATAATAAACATTATTCGTAATACGGCACTGTTAAGGATAGTTGACAAAAAAAAACTAGTTTTGGTCGAAAGTGTAACTAATTGGTTTTATCTACGGTTGTTAAAAGGAAAAAAAACGGTTCATAGTAAAAAGTAAAAACTACATACCTAGGTACTTTCAAATACAAACTAACGAAAGTGTTCCGAGTTCAAGTTGTCAATCGAACAATCAAGTAAATTTAAAACATTACTGTAATAATTAATTTGTACTTTTATCGTAAACTTGCTTTACTATTCTGCTTTTTTAGAAAGTTTGTAAGTATATAAGCTCCATAGCTCATGATCGAAATGACGTTGCGATCTGATAATATTTACGTTGGCCTCAAAATTTCATTCATCAAAAAGTAAGATATTTCATGACGTCGGAGCTCACCGTTGAGTTACTGCTGCTTCAGACAAACAATTTTTTTGCTTCTTTTTTTGAAATACAATTAAATTGAACCTTGCCGTTCTGAAGTCTTAGGACGAACTGGGCCATAGATTACAATATTATATTATCACCACGCTCTTATCTTCCTCATAATTTTACAATATTGGATATACTGCGCGTTGAGTAGTTAAGGCTGCATCGCTGTCATTGTTGGTCAAAAACCAGAAAAAAAACAACTCTCGAAATTTTATAGATGGTTGAACCAATTAAAATTATTCAAAATATGACATGAAACAAGTTTATCCGAACGTTTCCGTTGTCCAATATACATTTCATTTAAAAAAAACAGCTTCGAAACAGCACACACTGAAAAGCCCTCACACTATCAACTTCAAACCACTAAAAACCAAAAACATTCCAAAAAGGGGCTTCTTTTTGGGAACACAAAACCAACAAAAAAACCACTAGCTAAAAACAAAAGATGCAAAACTTCGTTTCGTTTGAAGCCTTTTTCGAATTCACAAAACATCGCTTACGTGCTCTTCCTAAGAAAACTTTATACACCATTCGATTTAAAACAACTGTTAGCAGTTTGCACGAGCTTTTACCCGAGTTAACTGCCAGTTTAAGAGCGAAATAGCTGTCAAAAGTTCAAAAAGATCACGCTATTCCACTGAAAAATTGCAACCGCTCGCGCCGACCGTGTTCGAAAATTCACTAACGAAATTTTACGAAAACCAACGAACGCCGTACAAAAAGCATACAACTTACGGCGGTCAAACAGGAAAACCATACAAGAAGGAGACACGCTTATGCGATATGGAACTAGAGCGAAAGAGATGGTGAGAGATCGTGCGGTCCACCAAAACGGGACAGCAATACGTCATGCAGAATGTTAATACTGGTCTCGACAAGGAATACATTTTCTGTTGGTAAATAGACACCGAGTAAAAAACTCTTTTAATTTGTACGACAATTAAAATTTAAGCTACGACTAGTTCGGTTTTTTTATTCAGTGCAGTTAATATTACTTTATTATTGATTAACGTTGTGATCAGTGTCAGGATTGAATTATAGTAAGGAATGCGCGCGTAAAAGGGACGAAGAATGGACATTTGGAGCGAAAGGGACAGAACACGATCACCATGGTGATGGCAGTCGCCTTTCATTTGTTTATTTTTCATTTGAGTTGTTTTTATTACTTATTGCTCCAATGTTGGGTAGAAGTGCACGCACACATGCGCACAGTGAGTGAAACACTTTTCTCTGGTTCGCTACACGGCTCCCTGTCCTCTGGAATATTGCATCGCCCACTGGAAGACGAGAGACAGCAACCCTTACGGAATACGAAAAGGCCGTCAATGGCAACATTCCACTCGGCCAACCGCCTCACTCACTACTCCCCATACGCACATCCAGGGAACCCCTTTGGACTGAAGGCGAAAGCCTGCTTGGTGCTACAGGCTTCGGACACTCTCCCGAAGAAGAGTCGCGGCGAACTCAGCGGCAAACTTCCGCCACCCCTGGACTCGTAGTCGAGCGTCTTACCACTCGACCACGGAGGCCGTCCTATTACGATATATGGGCGGACAGTTATGACTTATGACTATGAAAGAGTTGAGAAACGGATGAATGAAATGAACATATTATTTCGACTCTCGAAATTACAAACTCTGCCAATAAAACTTCAATGGCGAAGAACACTGTCGGCACTTTTTAAGGCTTTGTTTGGCGACAAAAAGCCGGCGGGAGCTTTTTGAGCCCCGATCCTAATGCGAACGGGGCATATGCTCAGAGCAATAACATACCGGGTGGGACCGCTAGTGAAATAATAATAATATTTGGATGATTTGTATAGCGCCGTTTCTAAGAAAAATCACCTCAAGGGCGCTGTACAGATCTTATTTTCTATTATTAGATATTAATTCCTAGTTTTGTCACAGAATTGAGATTTTTTTCCGTGACCGGGCGTGGCTAGGGTAATTATACATCCATTCATAGCACATGTCGACATAATGTTTTTATTTATTTGTATAACCACTTTTTCACGGTATTTTTGTAAACAAAAATATAGGATGTAACCTAAATAACCGTTGAGTTATGTCCTGTTAAGTCGCATAACGTCGCGTTATTTTTTATGTCACTGTTATTTTATTTTATACCTATGTTATGTAAAAGCCCTTGAGGCTGTAAATAAATAAATAAATAAATAACAAAACGTAGTGAGCGGAGTCGCCGGAGACGCGGGAGACGGAAAACATGCTTACATACCAAAACGTGGTGCTATATTATGTGAGAATTTGTCTTTCTCTCTCACGGTTTACGACGTAAAAACCCCGAGAAAGTAATTTATCGTAAATTCGTAAAGGTTAGGTAAAAATATTTAGCTCTCTCTCCGTATCTATTCTTGCTTTGAGGGCATACGTTTTTACCTGTGCATTAGTCATTAGTTGTGCCACATTGCCCGTCATAATCCTAGGATATTTTGATAAAAATATTGATTGCAAAACGTATAATTTCGTAAATCGAGAATCAGAATAGTGCTTATCGGATATGTTCAGATAAAGTTAAATAATCGTGTTATCGTAAGTACGACTTGTGAAGTGTTTAGCTCAGTGATGCACAACCCGCGGTTTACGAGATCAGTTCGTACGGCCCACTTGGCTAAATAAAAAATAAAAATATTTGCGGAGAAAAAAAATTATAATCGAACAGTGGACAGCCAAAAATTGTTTCATTGAATATTTGAGAAAAAAGATTTGTTATTTTTGTAAAGGTATTGGAGAATCAATAGAATGTAATCTGAATCATCAATCGTGACTTAAAAAATGTGTAAAGTTGGAAGTAATTTTTTTTACTGGATCTATAAAATATTTTTGGTAAATCGTCCGATTCATTGATATTTTAGAATGATAAAAAGGACAGAATTTCGCGATATGACATTAAGTAGAGATAACTAACTAACTAACCATGATGCCGTTTCCCCGCAGGAGTAGGCAGAGAGGACGGACCGCCATATAACTCTGTCTTGAAACACACTCCTTACTTCATTTACAGTCATACATCGTCTCATACATACTCTTCTGTTATTCTGACTCTTCACATGACCCGATTCCAGTATTTGATTTACTTGACCGTGCCATTTCTTTCTCAGGCGTCCTCGACTTCTTCCATTCACTTTCGCATCATATATTCTTTTCACACTCCTTTCTTCGTTCATTCGCTCTACATGCCGAAACAAAAATGGAGATAATTTTTAAAATGCGGTGCGGCGCTTCTTTGTTGGGATGATTGAGATGTTTGATATATTTTGAAGGTTTCCGTTTGATAAATTCCAAAAATTTTGTTCGGAATCAAACTTTCCGAATGATAAAAGCCAACAGCATTGATTGGTTTGACCTTGTGCCTATCAAAATTTTCGTCAATCTTTAACGATACAAAACTCTTTTACAAAACAAAAAGGGTCTTGTGCAACAAACTTTTGAGTGTCTTCAATGTTTTGAATCAGTCACCCAAAATTACAAGCACTTTCACGTGTTTTTTTAATATTTCAGAATTATTTCAAAATAAAAAATTGGCCCTTCTGCTAAAAAGGTAGTGCTTCACTGGTTTAGGTAGTTTGGGAACATTTTTTTGTCAAGCTATAGTAAATGGCTCTAACAATCTTTCATTTTATGTCAATAAATGGAAAAATCAATAAACGCGTTTTATTGCTCGTGGTAGATAAGGGGTAAAATTATTTATTGGCATAGCTAGACTGCAATTTGTGATGGTCCAACCATCACAAATTGAATCAAGTAGAATTCAATATATGTTGGAAACATTTATAAACGTATACTCGTATATGCAGTCGGAGACGTCGCTACTGTAGATATAGATATACCGCTGATAAATCCGTTCTAACCTCTCCCAGCGCTTTTGAAGTGGTTTTTCACAAACTGCGCCATACAAGTTATTCAATAATAATAATATAAATAATTATTATTCCAAACGACACATGTAAGTAACAGAAAAAGATAACACAAAGGACCTCTTAGTGGCATAACCGTATTGGGGCTACAAAAAATACGTAATTTCGTTTGTCAGTTACTATTTTAGCCGCCTCGTTCAATCGTCAGTTCATATGTATACCAACTGCACATATAAGTATATCGCTATTTGATGTGCAACCAATGATCAATCTCAGACGTGTGCTACATTTTTTTATTTCGATATTAGAGATGGTCCATCCAATTCAAACTTTTTGTATGAAAATTTTGTCATGTAGAAAATGCATAAAATTCTAACCAAAAACCCTTTATTCTAGAAAATCGTGAACATTGCAAGACAAGTCAGGGGCCCTTCAATGATAAGAATTTAATCAGAAAACTAATCGAAAAAAAAAAACGAAAAGCGAAAACGAAGTAAAATTACATTATAATATATAAGTAAATAAAAATACACAATTAAGTGGCTACTGAACGTGCAACGTTTTGTTAGAAATACGAATAATAATTTGCAAACTGATTCACGCCACAGATATGTATTCATAAGTATGTACTAAAGAGGCTTGGCAGGCTGTCTAATTAATTATAATTATTAATTACCTTTAATTTTGTATTTTTAAACAACTGGGTACATTTTATATCCATACGATATGAAGAAATTTAATAAACACCACACAATTACAATAATAAATACGAAGAACGTCCCTGAACGCCTCTAAATAAAATAAAGTCATGATGGTGTCCGACCTCTGATAGGAGTGGTAAGTACCCACAACAATAAGAAGAAAAAAATGTGTACTGAAGAGAAACATACTAACTATAAAACAGAAAAACTGTTCGTCTGAAGCAGCAGAAACTCTCGAAAATTGCACAGATTTTCTATAATATGCAATATCTGGGTCAACGCAACTATTTTCAGTTCATAATGTCTCTTCCATCGTGAGGTGTAGAGCTTTGAAATATACATATAGCTCGCGAAAGACGCTAAGAAAAAAAAGAGTGCTGAAATATCGGGCGAAAACGGGTAATAAAACCGGTGAATAATAATACAAAAACTTAAATTTTGACTACATTATTTATGGTTAAAAAAAACATACGTGTTTTTAAATTCAAATCCCTTTTTGTGATTTTTTACTCCGTTTTTCCGCTGAAGTCGTTAATTTTTTGTGTAAACAAAACCCAAGACAAAATAAAACACTGCATTATTAATGGCCCGACACCATATTTGAATTTAAAATTGGAATACTAATAAATAATATGAAGGTTCAGCCCTTCTTTGCACATGAGAAGGAGAACGTGATGCAGGTGTTATTGTGGGTAGATTGGTAGGAAGAAACCCTTTTTTATCTTGCCAGGTAGTTACCTTATTAGGGAATATTAATGAATTACTAAGTAGGTACCTGCCCAACTATTTGAATCACGATAAGGCTGATGAAAAATATATTTCCTGTTATTTTTTTTTATTTTTCTGGTCGTGTTCAGTTATTTAGTTGAATATTGTCGGAAGAAGAGTTGGATACTAATACTTGGCTAATTTTTATAGCGCATTTTTGTGGAATAAGCAAAAGCGCAAATATCTCCGTGGAACAACGCGGTGTTGATCTCCGAAGATACCTTGAAAATAGGTTTCATTTGCTAGTACAGAAATCTTCTCGAGTGATTGCCATTTCAAGAGAGACTAGCAGTCCACAATGCAGTTCTGATACCAACCCTGAAGTTAGGCGTGGCTGACAGAAGCAACAAGAAAGACTGATGCAAGCGTAATGAATAAGATTAAGATAAAAACACATGGTTCTGACAAGAAGAGCGGATGGACGGAGAAAGAAGTGTCGGGTGAATATCTGACGCGCAAGTGGAAGGAAGAAGGGGAACGCCCCAGGAAGACATGGCACGATCAAGAGAATCGAATACTTCATACATCGTGAACCCCAAGAAAACACTGATTTGACTTGCGAAACTTGAGATGGATTATTTGGTGAGTTGGTCGTTGCAGAGCATTTCTTTGTGTGTTCGAGACGGTCTCGAATATCGTCCTCAGGTGCAGCGGATACCACCTGTTACGCAATGCCGCACCTGTCATTTTACTCCTGTCGTATTACTTGCTAGGCGGATGGCGGAAGAAGTCAAGATCTTCCGAAGATATAAATTATCAGGCGAGCTAAGAGAGCGTGTGATCACAGCAATTTTAGTTCAATCGCAGGATATGGTTAGCATCGGTAATTTATTTGTACTTCCTACTAATTGGAGCCCCTTCAAAATATATTTTTTTCTGATTTAACGAAATTCTGTCGTTGGTTAGGTTAGGTTAAATAACAAAAACATTATATAAGCATTAATAAACAGGTAAATTTGTCCAGTAGTCCAATATTAAGTATATTTCCCATAAACTCATAAAATTTATCATTATTCTTGAATCACCTTCTCAGTTGACGTTTTGTCTCTTGAAATGCATATTATCTGTCTCTTTCTCTCTGTTCCTTTGTTATAATTGAAATGTTATTCAATTGTTTTCTCATTGTTTTGTTATTTTATTTTATATTTTGTTGTCACTCTGTATGTACGAGTACTATTATATTTTTAAAATATTTTTTTGTTTAGTTTAATTTTGTACCCTGATGATGCTTAGGCTAAGCGAAACCGGTCAGCCATAAATATTAAAATAATATTCTGTTTAGGCTGGTTGTGGAATATAAGGTTATATGTCATTGATTAAAGTTTTCAAAATATATTTTTAAAGATATATTATTGTTGTTGGTTGTTTTAGATTAAGTTAGGTTAGTTTGGGATAGGTTAGGTGGAAGGTACTGTTCGACAGACTATTGTCAAACTAAAATTGAAACGCACTCTAGGTGAGTCATTTCCCGAGAGAGCCCGAGTGCTACCCACTTTACTCTCGCATTGCGCAGTTAACGCTTGAATTATTTTTAAATGTGAATCTGTGCTCGCTCTCTGGCCTCGTGTCTCTCAGTAAAAAAAAATACCGACACGGGAGAGAGCGCCGGCGACGCGAAGCGAGGAACTGCGAGGCGAGCTCGTCACTACACTTTCGCGGTCGTGTCCTCTCGTATAATCTCGCCGAGAATTTGGAGCAATTATGAATCATTAGAATCCTAATTACCTACACAGAGCGGCGCAATACCTTACAACACTGAACACCACTAGGAGTGTGGTCTATACCGATTTTAAAGAAAACATACATAAGTTCAGCCTAGGAATTATAATTTGTACAGCGTCCTTGAGATGATTTTGCACAAAAACGGCGCTATGCAAATTGTACAAATATTATTATTATTATTTATCTTAAGTTAGATCACATCATTAGTGTGTTCTGATCAAGGGCGGCTCGTGACTTTTTAGGTTGCTAGAGTGCTGAGATTGAAAAATACGACGTTTTTGATGTTGTTGTAGACGAAAATGATTTTTATTTAATAAAAAAAAAATACATATTTTTGTATGAAGATTTTTCAGTTTTGGTGGGTCAGACCCCCAAACTGAAAAATCTTGAAAATCTTCATACAATATATATTTATATATGTATTTTTTAAATTCATTTTCGGCCACAACAACATCAATCATGACGTTTTTTTTTCAATCTTAGCACTCTAGCACACTAAAAAGTCACGAGCCGCCACTGGTTCTGATATAAAAAAATATATACTGACATGGTTATTGCCTTAGAGTAAGATATATATGGAGAGAGCTAAATATTTTTACCCAACCTATACAAATTTACGATAAATCACTTTCTCCGAGTTTTACGTTGTAAACCGTGAGAGAAAGAGACAAGACAAGTTGTCACATAATATCGCACCGATTTTAGGTATGTAAGCATGTTTTCCGTCTCCGGCGACTCCGCCCACTTCGTTTTGTTTTGCGACATAACTCAACGGTTTTCGAGGTTATATCATATATTTTTGTTGATAACAATACTGTGAAAAAGTGGTTACACAAATAAACAAAAAATGTCGACATGTGTTATGAATGAATGTATAAATACCCTAGTTGTAGCCTTAGCCACGCCCGAGTCAGGAAAAAATCAACAATCCTGACTACACAAGATATCCCTCCTGGTATAATATTGTTCTGAGATCACATCATTAGTGTGTTCTGATATAAAATATATATATACGGACATTATTTTTCAAATAACATTTTATAAATTGAAGAATATGAGATTACAAAATTAAATATATTATAATACTCGTACACGACCGGCCAGTGAACTTGATTATCTGTTCAGAAAAGAATTTCTCAATTTGAAAAAGTTTGATCAATTTAACTCGAAGCACCCAAGGGAAATTTGACCTTACTTCTGGCACAAGAGACACGCCCACAACGCACTTCTATCGGTATATCTGTCGTCTCAAAGCACACGCGACCACTTATCTACATAGAGCAGTTATTGGGCTTTTCTTAACCACCAGCCATCACAATAATATATTTTCAAATCATCATCAAATTTAGGGTCCCGTACAAAAGGTATTATGTTTAAAATAAAGCAGGTGGTACGGACAGGGAGGGGCAGGTGCCGCCGTTACACTAAACTGGTCAGGTAACATAAGGCCATACACTCGTGGAAGGAGGTACATTTAAGTTATTTACAATAACAATTTGAGTTGATACATACCTACCGATTTGATTTCGGTTTGAATTATTTCATACAATTCTATTTCGGTTTGAAGTTGGTGGTATGCTTGAACGATTTAGGTAATGGGAAAGTAGTTTTATTAAGGTTTTAATCCAAATACTAAGTTTGGAGATCGCGCTTTCGGAGTTTCGGGGCCGAAGGCTTGGAATAACTCCCTCCGGAACTAAGATGTATAACGAGCCCAACAGAATTTCGGTCCAAACTGAAAACTTACCTTTTCAGACTCTCATATCCTTAAATTCATTAAAAGAATCTCAACATAATTTGTCTCTCGACGAATCACCTTTAGATATTCAAGTTTTAACCAAATCCTGTATTGTACAACAAATTCAGAAAGTCCATTTTTTTTAATTTCGCTCCCATGCCCTGAATCGGAAAAATAAAAAATGAAAACTAAAATAAAAATCACAATTATAATTTTAAGTTAATTAGTGTCTATCTGATGGGACCTGCCAGGTAAGTATGTTCGTGTATATTTTCTTATTTTAACTAGGAATTAATATGTAATAATAGAAAATAAGATCTGTACAGCGCCCTTGAGGTGATATTTCACAAAAACGGCGCTGCACAAGTCATCCAAATATTATTATTATTATTTAGAGATGGAAGGTGGACGATCGCGTGGCAGACGGAGTTTATTGATAGGGGTGCTTTTTAGTTTAACGTTTTGGGCGTTTACCCAAGAAATAAAGATATTCTTTTGGAAATCCATTATTTTTTTATAGAATTCTTTGAAAACGGTTCATTCAAAAATTGAATGGAAAAACATCAACCGATAATGAGACAATTTTTTTTTTTTTTTTTTTTTTTTTTATAAATTTATTCCAGATCTCAGGGAGGGTGGTGCAATCCCATGAGTTCCATATAATACATAGAAAGATAAAAAAAAATACAAAGATAGTAAATAAAAATAGAAAACATGATAACATAGTAATAAATAATAGCAATAAAGAAATAAAATTAAACTTCGTTTCAAGACATCAGGAAATGACTCCATTGTTTATAAACGGGGCCCTGCAAGAAGTCCAGTGCTGCCCTCACAAGAGTGTTTTCGCTCGTGCCTATTCTTATTCGGTAGTTGGCGATACGTCTTCTTATTAAGGCTCTGAAACCGGGAACTCGTCCTTCTGCGAACATTTCTGAAGCGCTGCAGTACCATGACAGCCCGAAAAGCATCCGGTACGAGTTGTTGTATTGTACCTCCATTATTTTTAAAGTTGCACGGTTGAAATTTGTCCACAGCTCCGATGTATACAGGCTTGTACAATATGTATTAAATAGTTGCCGTTTTGCTTCTCGGCTGCATTTGTTGAATCTTCGAGCAATCATGTTTCCTCTAATGCACAGTGCTCTTCTCTGTCGCTCGATATCAGCATCATCTTTGAGCTCAGCTGTCAAAATATGTCCTAAATATTTGACCTCGGATTTTTCATATTTGTTCCATTAAGGCTGACTGGTAATATTTTAGTAGGTCCTGCTCCGTCTTGAACACTAGTAACACTGATTTAGTGGGGTTGTAAACCATGTTGTGTTCAGCAGCATATTTTCGCATATCCTTAGCAGCCTCCTCATGGCTTTGATAGATGGTGCTAGAATAACCATGTCATCTGCGTACGCAATGTTATTGACGCATGTATTTCCCAGGTGGCAACCGACGTTTGCTGAGGGTAAGTTCTTCGCTTAGATCGTTCATGTAGACATTAAAAAGAATCGGTGATAAGCTTCCCCCTTGTCTGACGCCGCTTCGCATGTTTACTGATGTTGACATTTTATTATTCAGATTACTTGGTTCTTTTGCTGATGATGCCAGATTGCCAGAATGTTAATTATTGAAGAGGGCACATTTCTTTTCTTCAGTTTTTTCCAAAGCAGTGCATGCGAAACCCTATCAAAAGCTTTACTTAGGTCTAGAAAACAAGCATAAACCGTTGTTTTTCTTGCCTTATAATACTCGATACTTTGTTTCATGGAAAGTATTGCCATGTCTGTTGACAGTTTAGACTTAAAACCGAATTGATGGTCGGATGTATATAATTTGTCTTGAATCTGAATTTGTAGCACTCTTTCAAATATTCGGGATATTATTGTGGCGAGAGATATGAAAAGAAATGAAAACATATTTAAATTTTACTTGTTATTAAAAAAGAAAAAGATTTTAAATTTTACTTCGTAACGGCCTCCATGGTCGAGTGGTAAAGATGATCGACTACGAATCCAAAGGTCGGGGGTTCAAATCTCAACGTGCGCAATTATTTTTTATTTAATTAATGTGTTTTTTCACATTTGATTAATATATAATGAAGATGAGGTAATATAACCGTAATAATACAGCCATAATATAGCCGGGTTTAGCCGTATTTGCTGACCAGATCTGAATAGTCAGAAACATCTCAACTCTCCTCTTTACCCTACTACCTTCAGCCTCACAACATACCCCAATCGGGGATGCCATAGTCCCATGCAAAAAAAAATAATTCAAACATGCAGAAAATTTTAATGCCTGCAACGCAGTATTTTTTTTGTTTTTTTTTTAAATATAAGAAACTACATTGCAGGTATTAACCCTTATCACTCGAGAGGCGCCGCTACGGCGCCATATAAAATTTTAATTCCACTCGTTAGGCGCCGCAGCGGCGCCATGAACAATAGTCATACATTTTATTATCAGAAATTAACAAACTATAATATAACTACAAAAACATGATTAAAATATAACTTATAAATTAGCTTCCTTTGTAACAAATATATTTAATGGCACCAGGGTTTTTTCCCCCAAATATACAATCAAGAATTCTCATGAATTGATCAGTGATTTAGATAATTTAGTCCTCCCAAACAATTGTAAATTAATTTCATTTGATGTGGTTAACTTATTTCCCAATGTACCTATCGTAGAAAGTAAAATAATATTGTCTAATTTGTTAAAACAATCTGATTTACCAACAGATCTTACCAATGATCTTACCCGAATGTTAAATATATGCCTGAATCAGAACTACTTTAAATATAATAATGTAATATATCAGCAAAAAGAAGGTCTGCCGATGGGTTTACCCACGAGTCCACTAATTGCAGATATATTCATGGATAATCTAGAAAATAATATTTTTAATTGTAATTCACCCCTGTTAAAGAATGTTTTTTTGTGGAAGAGGTACGTTGACGATATTTTTTGTATTTGGAAGGGCACAGAACGTCAACTTAACTCCTTCTTATCCCTCCTAAATTCGTTCCATAACCAAATCCAGTTTACAGTAGAAATGGGTACTAACTGTAGCTTAAACTTCCTTGACCTCACTCTATCCATCGTAAACAATAAATTCAATTTCAATATTTACAGGAAACCCACCTTTACAGACATAGTGATCCACAATTCCTCCAACCACCCTACCTCTCATAAACATTCCGCCTTCCACTCCATGGTCCACAGACTTGTCACCGTTCCACTTTCAGATGATAATTTTACTAAAGAGTTATCGACTATAAAGTCTATTGCTTCAAATAATGGATACGACAGCACTTTAATTGATAGAATCCTTAACAAAAAGATACGACGTCTATCCACCAACAAATTTTTATTTAACAGTACCCCCGCCTCTAAAGTAACTAGCAATAATCAATATCATGGGTGGCGCCGAATTCTATATATTAATAATTTTTCATCACTTAGTACCATTAAATTTCCTTCAGAAATAAAACCCGCATATTATACCAATAACAACTTAGGAAAATTTTTAATTAACTGCAAAGATAAAGAAAACAATTTGAGCCATTCTGGCATTTATAAACTTACATGTAATAATTGCCCTTCTTTTTATATAGGTAAAACTGCCCGTAATTTTAATGTTAGAGTTAAAGAACATATGCGATGTTTGAATAGTGTAGGTTTTTCTGAATTTGCGGAACATCTAATAAGCAAGAATCATTCCTTCGATCAAAATACGGGAATTAATATTCTACATAAAAATGGAATAGGCCTACGGCTAAACAACTTAGAAGCCCTGGAAATAGCTAAATCAGTAAAACTTAATGATAATCACCTTTTAAATAACCAAAAAGAATTTAACTTATAGCCCTATTCTAAACATGTTTCCCTTCCCCTCCACCTCTTCCTCCCCTCAAACTTGACGTTCTGCTACCCCCTCTATCTTCCCCTCGCCCACTTAACTAAATACATTATATGATACGTTTCTTTTGTCCTATTGTTATATTGTTGTCTCCCTCCTAATACTATATCTTCCTTTTCCCCATGTTCACCATTATATATATATATGCACATTCCTCTAATTTCATTAGTATATTTTTAAGTCCCGATGAAGACTCAGCAGAGTCGAAACTAGTTGACTTATACAAAAATAAAGTGGATTTAAACAACGTGTGTTTTTTATTTAATTATACATTTTATTGTTTACAAAATCCAAGGGTGCACGGACAGGTTTCTTCATGTTTACAGTTAGTTGCGTCTAGTACCTGCTACTGAATGCTTGTGTATTGTGCTACATTTTTTTTTGTTTTTAACAATTAATACGCAGTTATTAATCAAATATTTTTTTACTCCATAGTAAATATGTATGAAGACGAAATTAGTGATGATGACTTTGTTTTTGAATGTGAAAGTGACTGTACCGGCGATATTTCAATGCAACATGACAGTTCAGATAGTGAATAGAAGACAAAAATGCGTGTTTTGGACACAAGTAGCAGTTCAAGTGCTTCCGACGTAGATATACAAGAGGAAGATGTAAATGGTGGCGCAAACTTTTTTTTTGGGGGATGGAGATATGTTCCATAAATTTGTATATCTTGTATAAATCCATAAAAAAGAAAAATAACGAAAAACCACTAAGCCATTTAAAGTAAATAAAAGTTTTGATTGATCAGTTAGTGGGTGAGTACAAAGAGCCTCGAAGTAGGCCATCTAGTTCCACTCCATCAGAGACCAGGCTCAATGGAAAACTGCACATTTTAAGGAAAGGTCCTAAGAGGGACTGTATGGTCTGCTCAAAAAGGGCAGTAAAAGGCGGGAGACGGGAGACCAGCGAGTATTGTGACCCTTGTTTTGGAAAACCGAGGATGCATTTGGGTGATTGTTTTGAAAAATACCATACTTTAAGGAATTATAAAAACAAAAATTTGCCGTTTTATTCTTTTATAAATACTTACTTTCTATAATAAATATATATTTGTAAACATAAATAAGCATTCTTATTTGCTACCATTCCAAAAAATATTTTTTCTAATTTTCTAAGAATATCTTAGTTTTTTCTCATATTTTTGCTAAAAAAATCCTCGAGTTGCTGGGAACCCATATGATTTTTTTCTCGAGTGATAAGGGTTAAAATGCTCTAAAAGTTTGATGAAAAACATTTTTTCGATATGTATTACATTCTATAATTGACTAACAATACATACAACAAAAAAAAAACACAAAATAACAAAACGGAAAAATAATCGTTTATTGAGGAAATATCAGGATGGCAGGATACGGGTAATAGATTTTATTCTCAGTTTATTATATATATTTCCTACAATCGGATGAAATGCCAGTAACCGTTTTGTAAAGAAATCTCCTGTAAATACTTGAAAGGATATAGGAAGGAATTCAATGAATATCCCTAGACTCCCGAAGCTCGAAGGATCAAGTAAGTGTTTGGATAAAAAAATCTCCTATAAAAGGCTTCGATTATCCTGACATTGAAAAGCTCAGAAGGAACGAATTACAAAATCAAACATCTACCCTACATCAACGGGCCCTACGGAGTTTTGGGGGGCAGGTTGAGCACAGCTTCCACTCGCTTTTTAGGCAAAAGTTTCGGACAGTGTGTCTGCTTTCAGTGTCTATAAGGTCCGATGATGACACTGCAATGCTGTCCGAAACGCTTTTAAGTAAAATAAAACGATTTTGAATGGACGAGACATCTAAAAGGCAACATTCTATATTATCATTAAATTTACTAACTCCCTTACGCCCTTGAGGTGATTTTCCCACAAAAACGGCGCTATAAAAGTTATCCATTTATTATTATTATTATCGTGGATGTGCAGTCCATGAGGATATGCACGAATAGTGTTTAGCTGCCTACCGACTTCTCCGATTCGAAGAAAACAAGTGGAAAGGGATAGACAAATGGACTTGACTTGAGGGAAGGACGGTCGGACGACCAGGCCTTTTGATGTGGTTGCTTTAACTAGTGCAGATGAAATCGGATGGTCTGTAGGCAGATTTAGAAGTTACCGATATGACTGAACCAATTTGCATAAGACCTTTCTACTCCTAAGCCTCAGGCAGGCCACTGAAATTGGTTATTTGTTAAAGAAAGAATTTCGACACGACATTTGAATATGTTTAATCTTAATTTACCCAAATTAAGATGAAATTGACCTCACTTCTCGCACACAGACACTTTCACAACACACTTCTATCAAACCGATATCTCTTCAGTGCCATGAAGCTATACATGTCCCAAACAAATAAGGAGAATAAATTCCAATAAACTTATGAAACAAACTTTACTTATTATTATTTAGTAGTATTAATAATAATTGACAACATACTTAATTATTATTTTTTAAATACTTGTAGTAGCCAGGAGTTAAACGCCATACCACTGTCCAAAACAATATCACTCAAGTCTATATATCTAAATTAAATGTCTGCGAATGGTTTACCAACTGTTTCACATACTAATGTACAGGTAACTAACTAACTAACCATCACGCCGTTTCTCCGCAGGGGTAGGCAGAGAGGACGGACCGCCATACAACTCTGTCTTGGCACACACTTCTTGCTTAATTTACATTCATACATCGTCTCATACATACTCTTCTGTTATTCTGACTCTTCACGTGACCCGATTCAAGTATTTGATTTACTTGATCGTGCCATGTCTTTCTCGGGCGTCCTCGACTTCTTCTCCCAATCACTTTCGCATCATATATTCTTTTCACACTCCTTTCTTTGTTCATTCGCTCTACATGCCCAAACCATCTAAGCGTCCCTTTCTTGATCCTATCCATTACGCTCATATCAGCCTTGCATTCTTCGCATTCTGTGCAGGTAATGTAAATAAATATTAAATCGTGTAACTAGACGAAAGAGGATCCTTTTGAAAGTTTCTCCGATAGACGCCATGGTGATATGGGCGGACGGGTCATCTAATCTCGACGAGGAAGACATTCCTGTGGAGGCTGCCGAGAATGGACCACTATTGTAACCGAGTGACAGATGGGAGACACGCTAGAGTGCTAGATGGTAGAAGGAAAAGGTTCGACGCACGGCAGAAGGGAGAAGGCAGGCGACGAGAAGAATCGGAGGAAACGATTTAATAATATCGAAATTCTAAATGTGAATTAGTCATGTTTTCATGATAAAATCTCGGAATTATTACAAGGGAAAAAAATCTTTTTTTTTCCATTTATCTCAACGTGTCCATCGTCACTCTGACTGGTGAATAATCGCCTTGCCTAGGTATACTTATTACTTAGTGTTTATAATTTGGTATTTTAATTAGTACAGTCGTATTTCGCTATAGTTTTTACTTATTTCTTTGTTGAGCGCCCTTAAGGCGATATTTCACAAAAATGGTGCTATAAAAAAACCAAGTATTATTTTTATTATTATCATTGTTTTATATTGAGATTATTACAGTTATAAGGTTATGATTTATTGTAAACACTTTATTTCAAAAGCATATTGAACCCTTGAATTTCTAGTGTAGTTTCTATCAAGTGCTATGGAATTTGTAAATTTCCATAGAATGGTAAAAAATACAATAAATACATGACATATGATTTATCACACATTTTTCTTTCAAAAACTTGTACCGATCATTAATAAAAAGTTTGAAATTGGACGTCGTGATCTATGAAGCTTTTAAATATTCATTTCCCTGCCAATTACTTGCTCCATGTTTTTCAATTGTTCAATACGAAATAAAGAGTGCTAAAACATAAATGAAGCCGGGTTGTAACTATTAGTAAATCATGTGACAAATATCAGATAAAAAAAAATGATAATTTTTATCCCACTGCAACAATCTAGATATATTATGCAAATATATAACAATACATATTATCTTACCGATACTTATTATGGGCTTTCGACCCTTTTCAACAATGGCGTGTTCAACATTTATGGCGTTCTACTGTCTATAGTACCCCAGAAAGAACATTGAAGCTAACTAATATTTTACTTCCGAAGCACGTGAAGAAAATATTTTAAACTGCACGTAAAAGCCTGCCGATTTATGTTCCAAAGTTGCACTTTAAATTTTCGAATTTCGAACACGTAACCGAAAGAGCGTCCGGTACGAAATTCGTTCTCGAATTTCACATTGGAATTCAAATCACAATGAAAGCCCCGAACAAATGCGGAAGCCATTTAAAATTACAAACAACGCCAAAGCCGTTGCCATTATTGTTTTTCGAAGTTTAAACGAATATATTGAATTGTATGAATTCTGAAAACGATACGAATTCTAAATTAATATTAATGTAATGGGAAATTGAGTTTGTTAGGAAGTTAGAAATTTAATTCAGCACAATAAATTATGGACATTACCGCCATCTGTTGTTAAGTTTTATCACGCTAAGGCAAGAGGTTTGCGTCCTGGCTTGATTATTAGTTATTCTACTCAACAATAGATGAGTAGAAGTGCGTAGAGAACAAGCACATTATTTTTTAATAATAAATGTCACTTTAGAGCCACCGATCGGTTAGTTGGTCGAGCAGTCCAAAGCGTCAGATTTGCACCCGGGTGCCGCGGGTTCAATCCTCTGCCAAGTGTCAAGCCCGTCATTGCACAAGCAACATTTAATTTTCCGCTTATATGTGAAAAGAATATATGATGCGAAAGTGAATGGAAGAAGAAGTCGAGGACGCCCGAGGAAGACATGGCATGATCAAGTAAGTCACAAATACATGAATCGGGTCATGTGAAGAGTTAGAATAACAGAAGAGTTTGTAGGAGACGATGTATGAATGTAAATGCAGCAAGGAGTGTGTGCCAAGACAGAGTTATATGGCGGTTCGTCCTCTCTGCCTACCCCTGCGGGGAAACGGCGTGATGGTTGGTTAGTTAGTTTATAATGTGGTGGTAGTAGGAGGAATTAGAATATTGTCAGGTTATTCGTAACAATCGTAAACTGGAAATGTTTGTCAGTTTTTAAAAAGGCAAGGCACTTGCGTGCATATAACTCTAAATAGCAACATTATACATGGATTGGATGATTATTATTAATATTCAGGAACCAACGGTAAGTTAATCACGTTTATCCTTCAATATGCAAATTTAATTTAATACTTAACAATGTTTTGATTGTTTATCAAGATAAGTACCCAAACATATTTTCGAGTTAACCACAATAACATAACCGTAGTTAACGGTATTTACTCAGAGGCACAGCGACAAACATCCGAGCCCCTGGGCTAGCCTGCGAAAACCAACCGAAAAAAACATTTTAAAATTACTTGAACTATCAAAATAAATGGGACACCGAAGACTCTCATAAATGTCAGGTGTCGAAACATAGACATTATGCTAGATGATTAGTTATATGCAACTGAAGTGAATTAATCTCAGTATGGGGAGAGGAAGGTTTTTAATCGTCTGGCTATTCAAATCTGGCCACGAAATACGTCTAAAGCCATTTCAAGCAACGTTTCGATTTCTAATGGTGGTCTCTCACCTGGGAGATACATACCTACTTGAAAGTATCTATCGCTCTAGAAAGTATGAAATTATGAAAGAAAGAATATGGCGTCTTGTCGTATTTTATGACAGTTGATGTATATTTCAGTTATTGAATGTTAGCGCGGCTAAATCTAAACTAACCCTTCATTATGATAGCGTTTAGACAAAACCATTATTTTTAAAGACAAGTGCAAAGTAATATTATAATCGTGCGGAGTATGGCGCCGCGCTAACATAGGTAAAAGTACCTTTATTTCAAAGCTCCATGGCTTATTAGTGAATTGAAGTTGTAAGCTGAAACAGTTGTCCGAATTTCATGACGCCAGACTTAGCCGTTTGAAAACTTTTGCAGCTTCAAGGACACTCTGAAGGATTCTCTGCTTCAAAGTTTAAATAAATAAAGTTGTGTATATCGCCTCATGGGAAGCCGGACGGTCACCCCGCTACTGTATTTAGCCAATTGAAATGTTTGAATACCTACTTGTGAATAGCTTCGTCCAGATGATCTGCGGCAACGCACGTGAGCCATTCCCAACTAGCAAATAATTAATTTAGCAGTCAGAATGGCTTAATAAGGTGAATGAGATCAATTGTTACCACGATAATATGTTCGGACCTTTCCATGAATGTTCAGCTATTTACTAACTTATTTGCTAGTTGGGAATGGCTCGTGTGCCCGCAGCGAACTGCCTGGACGAAGCCGATGAAGAACGTAAATAAAATGGTGATTCACTGTCTCAAAGTATAATAGTCTTACCAGTGTCGCTGCCGTGGGTGTTGAGAGAGATCTCGTGGTGTCTGTTGTAGCTCAGCGGGTCCCAGACTGCGGGACCCGCGGACCGGGGAGGCTTGGAGCCGTGGGGTAGGGAGAAGGACTTCAACTCACCTGGAACAATACAACAATAACACAATATTAGTTAAATGATGGTGGTCGAAGAACAATAATTATTTTTATTTGTAGATTTCCATACAATTTATAAATAAATGAAGGGTAGACACAGGGGCGGCTAGTTACTTTTTAGATTGGAAAAACGTCGTTTTAGCCGAAAATGTGTTTTTCTTCATCCAAAAAATATGAAAATCGTTTTCGGCTACTACGACATCAATCATGACGTTTTCTCCAATCTCAGAACTCTAGCACACTAAAAAGTCAGGAGCCGCCACTGGGTAGACAAGTTTGTTATATGCCTAGACTGCTTGGAATAATATTTGGATAACTTGTATAGCGCCGTTTTTGTGAAAAATCACCTCAAGGGCGCTGTATAAATGTTTAAAGAAAACAGGAAACATAAATAACACTTTTTTTTTGTTTAAATACAAAAGAGAATGTAATATATCCAAAACAATATGTACGGGTGAGGGTGTATGTTAAAAACAAATTCACCACTCGCAGCAGCAGAACAGTTAAAGCTGAAAAGAGATCTTATTCATATTATTATACAGAATTCGAACATGGCCCGCCTTTCATATGTTCGCCATCCCTGAATTGATAGGCCCAGTGTTAATACTCGAGCGCGCATGACCTTCCATTAGCAAATAGCAACCAGTACCGACCGCTGCCGACAATTAGAATGCAGATGCAATGAAGATGCGGGGTAACTGGACCGAATCGCACGCTACATCTTTTCACATTCCGTATTAATTTTGCACTTCAGTTCAGCCTTTGAGAGGCAGGCATTTCGCACTCAATAATATAATAAAATAAAAAACGTTAGGATTTTTTTTTTTAGCAAAGTTAGAAAGAGTCGGGGACGTTAAATGTGTTGCGACCTTGGAGTAACAATGTATGGAGAGAGAGCTAATTATTTTTACCCAACCTATACAAACTTGCGATAAATCACTTTCTCTGGGTTTTTACGCCCTACACCATGAGAGAGAAAGAGACAGCAAATATAATACACCGTTTCTATTTACTGTCGCGATGATCTTGGGCTCCTGGGTCACCGCGGGACTCCGCCCACATTTTTTATTATGCCACTAAACTTGACACAGCTAAACGGTTTTTAGATTATATGCTATATTTTTGTTGATAACAATACTGTGAAAAAGTGGTTATACGAATAAACAAAAACATTATGTCGATATGCGATATGAATGGATGTATAAATACCCTAGCCTTAGTCTTAGCTACGCCCAGGTCCGCCGAGTCCGGTAAAAATCATCAAAAACTTACTACACTGCTTTGGATAGATACCACTCTATATACTCTAAGGTTGCGACCATGTTAGACAAAATGGCTGTCCTTGTCAGAAATTAAGATGTTTGGATTGAACTTAGAGTAACAATATAAAGAGACCTAACTTTGCGAAATTTTGTCCGCACTTTTTGACCAAGCAATGACCAAAGGGTGTGGCCTAAACTCGGAGTAAAATCACTAACAGGGTTGTCACAAATTAAGTAAATTAGGTATTTTGTTGTGAGTAGGTAGTTGTAAATCATTAAAAAGAATGAATGTTGTATATTTTTTGTTTATTCAAATATACATTAATCAATAAGATTATTAAAATCTTATTTATAGATAAAAATATAAACGAATTAAATTATTAGTACAGAACATTTTATAATACATATAAAATGAACTTCAGTTCCATCAACAAAATAGTTTACAAACAAAAAGTAAAATAAAAAAATGTACGGTGATAACAGATGTTAAATCATTTTCTTAACCTTGGAGTAAGAATATATGGAGAGAGATCAATTTTTTTTACCTATATAAATTTGCGATAAATCACTTTCTCTGCGTTTTTACGTCGTACACCATGAGAGAGAAAGAGACACAAAAAATTCACAAAACATGACACCGCTTTTAAGTATTGTAGGGATGTTTTCCGTCCCGCGTTATTTTGTAAGGAAATTTCGAATGCAGATAATAATAACAGTGAACTTATATAGCACAGTTTTGTGATATTTCACGTCAAGTGCGCTTCATACTTAATTAATTAAGCTAATAATTCTAACTAACAAGGAGAAAATAATATATAGTATGTATACAAAATTAAAACTATCTAGATGCATATCGTTATCATAAATCATCAGAGAACAGGTTCAGAAATGGGTACAATAGTGCATGTGCACATCAATAGATTTTAAAAAAAACAATTAACTAGAAGCTAAGGGTATAAAAATCCAGATGAAACGTATGAATTCATATAAACATATTTGTTAAATCAAAGAAAAAAGAAATTAGATTTTTCTCGTCTTTTTCATCCTTTGGAAATCTAAAAGTAATTAAATAAATAATAATATTCCAATTTTGGCATAGCCCTGAATCTGGGGACGTAACCGAAATTATAAATATAACTAAGAGATAAACACTATTCTGTCTTTATCTGTTTGCCAACAATTTAGCGTTAGTATCATGAGAAAGAAAGAGACCGGGATACTTTCAGAAGCCGTACAATATGGGTATTCCCCTTGTAATGGTTTCTTATGTGACAGCTAGTAAATATCTCTAAGTTAAAAATATTACGAATCCACTAAAACTCATTTCAAACGGAAGTTTATTATATTGGAACGAATAGTCCAAAGATTAATTACATATTGGTGTAAGTGACTAGTTGTTTTGTAGGTTAGAATGTTAAATATTTGAGATCTAACTAAAAAGACGATTTTTATGGTACATACGTGTGATTGAAAACTCCAAACGTGAATGAAGCTCGTACAGATCAAATATCATCGCGGACATGGTATTTAGCCCGCCCCAAATCGTGTATTGGTTTCAACAATTGTTTGTCTCTTTTCTCATATGCGTATAGAACCGAGCATAAAGAGAGAGCTATATTTTGCGAGTTTGTCAACCATTTGTTAGACAAAATGGCTGTCTCTTTATATTGTTACTCTGAGGGATTGAACCAGGACTACAATTGTTACGTCGAGTATTGTATTACAGAATGTTTTATTTTCCTTTATAAATATACATCTATTTAATTGAACACAATGAACATTTTTTACTTAAAACTAACAGTAGGTATAATATAAATTCAATTAATATACAATGTCTAGTTTCTAGTTAAGGATAATTACCTCCCTAATGGAGTAAATTATCGTGCTTAGGGAAAGGGTAAGGCGCCCTTTTGTTCCGGTGTGTTGAATAAAATATAATCACTTTCTCTTGAATACTTTTTATTAAGACCATTTATATAATATTATTAAACCGAGAATGTGGAATGAATGGAATGGTAATGATTAGTGGGTGGCGGGTGCTTTTACGGAATAGCTCTGGTTTTATACTAACATTTTAGGCATGGTCAAACTAAAAGTATCAGAGTCCAAACATGTGGTTTATGGGATAATACATGTTAAAAGGAATTTTGGAAAAGCGATGTTAGATATGATAAGGGATGCAATTAGGATACAATAGGAGATTTGTAGGAATGTTTAGTGGTAAGTTGCACATGTGCTAAACTGGTTGGGTCACTACAGCATTGCTACACAATCTAGTTTGAGTGTCACAATCTGTTTATTTTTAATCTGTCACATTTGAATATTTTTTTTAAAACATGAAAATTAAATAAATAAAATCATATTGTAACATCGCAGAGTAAATTCACATTCCCAGTAGGCACTTAGATAGGTAACCACTTACATAATAATTATAACATTGTCTAGAGATCAGTAAAAAGTGTCAGCCTTAACCATGTTTATCAAAAGTTCACCTAACGCATCTCTATCCTGTCTCTTTCCCCTACCTCACAACATTCCCTATTACTGAAAGTGCCATAGTCTCATAGTTTTGGAGCAGTTGACATTATACGATGAAAAACCCGTGAATTTTAAAATGCGCTTATCACCATTTCGAAGTACAAATATACGTATTTGACATTTGTGGTGTGCATATCATGTCGAATTGAAGCTGATATTATCCCGCTTGGCTTTATAAATCAATGTTTCTTAAATTTCTGCACGCGTTATTAAATCACAACGATATATCATTCTGGGTTGACTAACCATCGTAGGTAATTATAACTAAAGCGCACACCACACGTGTGTACAGTTAGCGTGTGGTATGCAGCTCAACTAGATGCCTACTCACTACTCACACGAGTAAAGTCGAACACTTGCGGTGAGGGTCTACACAGTCTACATTATAAATTATATTCTACTATGTACTGCTGACCGATTAACTGGATTGTTTCTGTTCCTGTTGGCCTGTGAAGCGATATTACATTGTCTGATGAAAGATTTAAGATGTAGGTCCATAAAGAAGACTTCACGCAAAGTTAAAATAGAAAAAAATGAAAATTTACCTTTTCTCAACAGATATCTATAGAATTTCCATAAATAGATCGTGTCGATCAATGCATTCGGAAGACGAAACAGCTGTAAATGTTTCATTTTATTTCGCACGATACGAAAAGGCTGCGTTCCAGTAAGGATAGACAGGAATTGAAGCCCTTTCTGCGACAGGGAAGTATTTCATTATTCAGCCCCTTATGCGAAAGAATTTAATCAAAATAGACAATTTGAACTTGAAGGTATGCGTTTCAATGAGAAATGCCCAATGCCCATCGCCCATTGCCCGCCCATGTTACGGAAGCCCTACTTGGCTAAGTACCTACTGATCCCTCACCTATTTATGAAATAGCACCGACCGAATCGTTTCCGACTAATTTTATACAAAACGAAACGACCCACAAGGCTGCTGTGTATTATAATGCGTCGTTTATCGACAATTTATTTGATCGTGTCTCCAAAGAGGTATGCAGAGTGGAGGGAAAAGCTACAGACATAACAGTTGTGCCATTAAACTTGATCGGACACCAAGTAAAATACTGCGTTCTAACTATTAAACTATACTATACTAGCATCAGAACAATAAAACGTTAAATTCAACTTTTAATATTCAATATTGTGTCTATACTAGTTGTGTTACCCATGAAAATCACGATGTGACATGACTTGCCAAGAAAAAAATATTAGTTACTTAAATCCCCCCATTTCAAACATAGAATAATGTCTGCTAAAATACATTATAGGAAAGAGATTTGAAAATATAATATTTTTAATTTGATAATTTTCTTAACACATTGTCAATTTCAATTTTTAAAAGTTTTAACATGCACGTATGTGCATGTGCGTACGTACTCGAAGGAAATTATTTATAGCTAATAATTTAAATATCATCATGGTGCGCTATACATTATGGGCTATTTACAAGGCGGAATTGTGTAAATTGCTACAGATTTCTTCAAATTGATTCGTGGGTGGTTCGAAAATTCATCCATTATGGAGAGCATTCATTTAAGCCAGACTGTTTTATCTAATAAGAACTTGAAACATTTATCATTAAAAAATGTATTAATGCCGATATCTTTTCGTGCACATTAGGATCTGTTAATACAACATATTGTTAGTAAAACCTTATAATTTTATTAGGTTAACAAACGTCATACAAAAATTGCACCAGGTGAACATTTATAATTGGTTTTGCGACCTAATGTATTTGTTTTAATGTATGCTGTATTGTCAACCAGTAAATGTTTCTAATAAAATAAATAAATAAAATTTCACGGCCTATATCGACACACTTTGTATCGTAAATGGATATTTAGAACCTTCATAGGTCATGAAGGAAAAAAGGTTTCGAGCTGAAAATATTTTTAAGACCTTAGGGCTCACCGATTTTGAAATTTTGCTGCTTCTGAAAACCAGGTTTCATTGAAAACTGGTGTAATATTTTTATCTTGTACTGAAGTATCTATACGTATATATATCTTATCCAAAACGACATAATAAATCATGAGTAATGACAAGGCCTGACATTGAAAGGTCTTCGTAACACTTCAATGTTAAGAAATTACGTAAACCCACATTACATAAAATGCAAAATAAAGAGTGTGGGTAACGTCTAGAAAAAAACTTAAAAATAATCCATGCATTTGGGCGTATGCCACTTAAACAACGTGTATTTGACTTGTCCGTAGAGACACACCCACCACTTACCGAAATAACATAATTGAATGGGTGATTTGACTGGTTCTCTACCAAAAATAGGTTATTTACGATGCAAGTAATGAGACAACTCACGAAGACGTAGTATGAGGAAATGAGTCGATGTGCCAGAATTATATTACATAGAAACTAGTTGAAAGTGCATCCAAGATGACGGGAAGCATTAGGATCATTTCAAAATACAGTGCGGCCTCGTACGGCGAACTTTTAGTATCGCGAACCTCGGCTTCACGAGCGCTCTTCGGTCTTAAACTGTGATGAAACGGGGTTTTTTTCCTGCGTATTATTCTAAAACACCAAGAGCATTTAATACCACTATTAAAAGTAACCTTGATGTCTATTGGAAATCTAACTAAAAAAAATGTTCATTAACCAAGGACTGGACTAGAAATTGCGTTTCGTACAACGATTTTTTTTTTGTCAAACAATTATATTTACTTATTCGAAATTATAAATGTGCACGCAATTGGCTTACTTCTGCAGGACATTATTTAAAGTATTTAGAAACGTCATATTATTGTTATTCAAAGCGTCCAGAAAAAGTATACATATTTGAGAAAGCATAGTATAGAGTTTGAGAGTGTACAGAATTATTGAGTATACATTGGTTGACGCTCAAACGCCGTGGAGTTTGAACGCGTGTTGTCTTTATCTTTTTTGTTAATACGACAAAATAGTCTTATCAACACATGTGACAAAAGGCAAGAATGTGATCGACGCACATATTTATAACCCGAAGACTGGCGTTTAGATTTGATTCAGTGTTAGAAAAAGTTTACGGATTCCTCAAGAGATTTTCCATAGATCTTTCGCTATTCATTTTTTTAAATATAATAAAATGTTAGATAATATTATGTTTTTCCCAATCAGCAAAGTCTCTAATAGCGATACTGAAAAGTGAGTATAATTTGAGTTGTAACTGTCAGTAATGTTCAGAGATGTGTTTGTAGTGTTGGAGTAATCCGGCGGCCCCTACCGGTGATTACCTAATCCTTCTAAACATAGCTACAAACACCTCTACGCTGGTTATTCTAATAATACTGTGCCACGAAAACCAACCAACCAACCAAAATGTAAAACGGGGTAAACAGAGACAACGAAGTGAATACTGCGGCAAACAAAAAAAGTAACTAACTAATAATCACGTTGTATCGCAGCAGGGTTTCACACTGTGCAAATACGATGAAATGCCCCACTCTACCGTCCTGGAACACACTTATTGCATTCTCGTGTATTATTACATCTGTGCTATATAAATGCCATGTCCAGCACACCAGTACCAGTGTTTTTATTGAGGAGAAAACAGAGACACAGACACCAATAAATAAATAATATTAAACATAAAGTATATAGAGTTCGCCTGCATCCCAACTATTTCTCACAGATTAAGCACTTATGAGCAGCAACAGATGAAGCAAAGTAGATGGCGTAGTACCTACGTTCAAATAAATTTAATATACATATAAAAGTGATGGTAAGCGTTCTTTAAATACAATAAGCAGTAAATCACATGTCATTATCATGTCCTTTACATAATTAAAGCCTTCATATTTCTAGTTAAAATTAGGGATGAATCAAGGGGTAAAGCGGAGTACACACCCTTTTATAAATGTATAGCTCGTAGTTTTCCTTTGTTCGCCAGACACCACTTTCTCGCATGGCTCCAAAGATTCTTCTTAGGATCTTCCTCTCAAAAATATCCAAAAACCTTCGTGTCCTGTTAGTAGTATAGAATTATGTTGTCCACGCGGTTGGCAGCTACACGACATGTTTTGTATACGCTACACAGTTTATTTCACGGATATTGCCATTTCAAGTGATGTTTCGATTCTGAATGATGGTCTTTCAGCAGGGTGATACTTGAAGTAATCTACCACTTACGGCTTACGTGATTTATAATAATAATATTCACGAATCCCAGGTAAACATAATACGAATTAGACGTTAACAATGTGTACAAATAGAAATTCTTGTGCAAAGAATTCTTTTATGTAGACTGTGAAATGTGTCGCATCCCGGCGGTTTTACGCTACCTACGTAAAGTCTGGTAGCTGGTACCTACTGTACTAGTGACAACTCAGCTCGTAAATAACGCTAAAGCCGATCTGTCACGCCGTGACAAACAACGGCGGAACACTCGACTGTGCGCAATAAAAAAAAAACATGTTACAATAAAAGAGCGCGAACGAAACAACAGAACGCCGACACAACTCGTTCGAAATGTGACAGAATGATTCGGAATTCAAACTGGTTTCCGATTCGAATCACAACATGGCGGCACAGGCGACATCCGGTCATCGCGGAAACGAAACTTCATACTTTGGAAAAGCAATTTGATCTCGCATTGGTAAATTCGAAATCTCGATGACTGCGACGAATTTGTGAGCTGCTGCAAAAACAGCGCGAAGAAAGTCGTTTTTAAGAAGATGAAATGAACAGATCAGCGAGAGATTAAATAATTAAATATACAAAGTTGAGAGTTGGCTCTTCGCTCGAATCGTGTGTCTATACAAAAGGCGAAATTGCAGTGGCGAAAGAAAAAACTTTCAAAACATGAAGATTCAAAGTCTAAAGATTATACGCACGTTTAGTCCAATGCATTTAAGAAGCACAGTTTATAACGATGAAGAAAGATCGAAAGTGAATAATAATAATAATGTTGTTTGTTTTATGTGTTAAAAAGCTGACTGGGTCTCTCACCCTGCCCTACACACCTGTGTTTTAAGGAAACCTTCATAGATACTTAGTATCACCAAGCGTTGCTGGAAATGGCTTTAGCTTTAATCAGTTATTAAATCTAAAAATTCAAGTATCTTCTACGCTTCCTCGGTAGATATACCTTTCTACCTCTATTCTCAAATCATTTGCAAAACCTAAGTTGAGGACGCAATAGATCGTAGGTCAGTCAGTATCGCCCTCGTGAAAGACTGCCATAAAAAAACGTGCTTATGTATTTAGCTATGTTTAGTAACTAGATTTGAATAGCCAGATGCTTCTCGAATTTCATCTACTCTATCATTATTCCCTTTACTTTCCCTCCACACTACCTTACAACAATCTCCGAATGGAGATACCTCTTATATGTACCCATCACCTAAAAAGTGTTTATATACAAATACATATATACGTTTCCAATAGTTTTCCCATATAAATCCACAGTATTACACTACAGCGCCCTTGAGGTGATTTTTCACAAAAACGGCTGATCAAAAACCGCGAATCGCTATACAAATTATGGACTGTAAAGGGCAAATATTATAATATTTGATTATCTGAACAATAATAGAGGATTACGTCATCCTCACCTATTAACACAGCGATGTCGAAATGATATGGTTTTGAAGAACGCTATTAGTATTATATTTATCCGCCAGAGTACGAGGATCCAGGCTTTAATGTATATTTTATACAGCCATGTCAATAGGGCAGGACAGCCATCGCGCCGCCAACGGGGTAGGATTGAACACCACGGCTGCACAGTGCGCACACCACACAACGGCCCTTGACCGAGCGCCATATTGCACTACTATGCCATGATCCGTTTCGGGCCCTTTCAGCCATCGCGCTGTAACTGCTATTGTTGCTAGCGCTTCACACGTGCGTGTTGTTTACGTGCGTGTTGTTTATTTTGCTATACGTAAATGGTATTCGTAGAATAAGGTGAATGAGCGGAAAGGTTGTTTTAAAAATACAATATCTGAGGTTAGCAGTACACACTTAATAGATATTTTAAATTACCATGGCGCATGATGGAACGGGATTTCTATCTATAATAGTTTCCATTGACCTAGCTAGAGCATGTGAAAAGAATACCAGATGACAGGACAACCTGACCCAAATGCTGGCCGAGGAAAAGGTGGGTTGACTTCGTGGAAGAAGATTAGAGCAGAATAGAAAGTTCTGAAGACTAGAGAAGAATTGCTAGGAACCAGCACCAGTAGAGAACATTTGTTTAGATTTATAAATTTCAGAAAGAAAAATCTACGCAAATTTTATGCCAGAGCTCACCGTTCAGAAGTTTTTGTTCCTCCAGCACAAATATTTTCTGCTTTTTAGTTTTAAAGATATCAACAAACAAAAAAAACAGTTTTATCCTGAAAATCTCTGAAAGAAGTGCACCTGGAAAGATACAAAGAGTTCAGATTGCTGGTCATCCAACTTAACGTGATGATTATGAAAATATTATATTTTGTATTTATTCTAACTCAATATACTCGTACATGCACATAACATTATCTTCTACACTATTAATTTGTTACTCCTCTAAAATGAAGTATAATGATAATATTTAAACCTTTCGTTTTTTAATGTAAAGGTGTGCAACTGTCTTAGTAAAATGTTTAAAAATACTACAACCTAGTCTCATCGTACAGGCACCAATCTCTCCACACACCCATCGGAGAGGCCCAAAACACATTCCATCATTTTATACCACGGAATAGTATTGTCACCTGTGGCAGTATTTGGTACACACTGGCCCAGGAAATAATGATTAACGTCGACGCCCACTTAGTCGAAGCGCAGATCCTTTTCACGACCGCAAGCCATTGGCCATTGGCCATTGATGCCGGCTGCCCGCACAAAGGACTGGGGTATAAAATACCACCACAATACACTTATGGTTAGGTGGGAGCGTTGTTGGTTTGCGCCATCTACAAATTGATGTGGAGGCTTTTGTGTAGCATAATATAAATCATGGCGACAAAATAATCATGTGCCTATGATTGAAACAAATACTTGTTTTAAACTACAATAATATAAGTTCTGACAAAGATGGATTCTTACGTGACCGGTCAACGACAATTTAAAATGCATTACAAAGCAATACAGATAATTCACATAAGGTAATTTTTCACAAAAACGGCGCTATACGAATCATCCAAATATTAGTAATATTGGATTGAATAGATGACTTTCAAAAACATCATGATATTATTATTGTGATGAGCGATTGTCTGTCAATCTAAACTAACGCTTTCATTTGAAGAGAAATTTTGAAAAGAAACTGATATCGGCGAATGTCACGAATCACGTTGTTTTTTCAAAACATATTTTTGGTCAAAACAAATTTTTTAAGTTTTATGTATATTTTGATATTGTAACTATTGTCGAGATAGTGTTACAATGCCTTCGGAAGGCACAAACAAAAAACTATGTCTAGTAGAACTTAAAACATGATTTTGATTTAAAATATAGGTGTACTTATTTTGCATTATTATTTATTAAAAATTAAAATGAAGGCTTACAAAATACGAAATCGATTAATTTCGAATATATTTTTAAAGTGTTCATCGAAACTAATACCATATATTTCGCGCCCTTGTTACAACGGGTTTTAAATCATTGGTTTATTTAATATGATTGCATGTAGCCCGAATTGAAAGCCGCCCGTCCGCGCTATTTCATCACACGGCTCTTCAATTTTGAATACATTTCCTGTTATTTGTAGTTTATTCAATGTGTAATGTGTACGCCCGTCAGCATAGTTCCAGCGCGGCGGCGGAATGCGGCTCGGAAGTTTAGTGGTTTGGAAAAAACGCAAAAACATCATAAAAACAATACGGGAAGGACTGATGACCGCTTTGATGTGTAGGCGATAAACCTAGATAGTGCACCATCAACGTTGAAGCATCTCCCACACAATAGAACCGTGACATCGGGCCATTGTTAAAGAATAGGTCTAACTTTTGGACAGTTTTGTGAGGGTGTTGTTTTAGGTTAGTTTTGTGTGAATTCTTCGTAAAAACCGAATTATCTTGAAAATCTTATTCTGTGCGATACTCAACTTTGAAATATGTTTTGCCCCATTCAATAAATACAAACTATTGCTTACTAAACACAGGTTTTTCTCAATTATTTTACAATGTTCTGAATTGCCATTAGTTTTTTCCCCTTTTATAAAAAAATATTATGTGAATGAAATGAAAGTATTTGTTAAGTACCTTCTTCTCTTCTATTGCATGGTGGAAAGGCTAGGAGTGGCTGAGATGATACTCTGAAACTGAACTCTTAAAATCTGAAGTGCCCAGAAGTTAGCCTACGGAGACCGAAAGATTTTTTAACCTACAGCCTCTCATATTTGAACATGTTTTATGTGATTACAGCACAAGAGTTTCAATTGCTCGAAGCCAGTGGTAAGTTAACGAAAGTGGGGAGAAGGGTAAGATGGAGGCTGAGAAGTACCAGGCTATTCAGATCTGGCAACTCAACAGAGGTTAAGTCATTTAACTCAATGTTTAAAGCAATTTTTCGATTCTGCATGGTGATAGGTGTACCGCCAAGTCGATACTGATAAGTCCACTCTGGTGTCTTCGTGTCTCTTCATTTATATTATAAGACAGATGATTTGACACTTAAAACTAGGCGTACAGTACGATTGGTTTATTTAATTGCATAATGGTAAAGATCCGGTCGTTCAAATGAAAGTCTCACCAAAATTGACACCGAAACTTCATGATGTAAAAAAAACACTAAAAGAAGTGAACGGCGTGGAAGCCGGCTGTGTTTTTAATGTCCTTTATTCTTTATAATATTTATTTGAACATTTTGGGGTCGTACGACTATAAAACTAGGCAAGGAACCAGACCATGGCACTATGGTAGTGTGTGCTCACTTCAACGGTTGGTTCGAAGCTCTTTCCGTGGGACTAGTGTCACTAGTGGGATAGATAAAAGTAAAAGGCATACAGATAAAGCGTGGCTTGACAATTTATTAGTGAACATTAGTAGCAAAACCTTGCTTCAAAATGATTTCACTTTTTAACGACTAGTTCCGAACAGTCACGTTTTTGCATTCTTATTTTAACCTCATTCACTATAAAGCAGAAAATCTTTACGTTCCTTCAAGCAAAAAATCTCAAACGGTGACTTCTGATGTCATGAAATTTGGACATATTTTTTGTCTTGAATTTTAATGTAGCTATTTTCAAGCAAAACATCAATTTCTGTATTAAAAGAGAAGATAAGAAGCCATATTATTTCTTTCACATTTTTGAATTATCAAATGAAATAAAGTGTTGAAAATAGGACAGAGTACCTAACTACAAGTATTAATGTAGGGTTTCTTTCTTATCAAATATATCACAATCCAACCTTGAAGTACTCCTGTCCCGATGCGTCCGATTCACCGCGGGGCCCTGTTTTGTTAGCACTTGAAACACGTGCTCTGAGAATGGGTAGAAGTTGGATTTTAATCAGTCGGTATATGTTACATGGCACCCTAGAGACAAAACAGGAGAGTCAGATGGGGAGGGATTATGGGATGGATTAAGCATTGTTCCTTTTTTAGCGTTTTCTCAAAGTATCTCATGTTATTTTACTTACCCGCAGATTAGTTCCAAGCTAATGCCAGTGATGACCACTAGATGACAAACCACGAAAGTAAAAATATTTATATTATTTAAACAGCATTGAAATATAGCGCTCCCTCTGCCTATCCCTGCGGAGAAATGGCGTGTCAGTAGGTTATTATTAGTATGAATAATACAAAGGGAGAGTGGACCGAAATAGATAAAATATTGCCCAGTGACTAATACGAGCAAAAATCCAATTTTGTTCGTAGGTAAATGGCGAGGTGTAAAATAGGGGAACTTTGTAAACAAACTGCGATATTAGAATACAGGCTGTTTTAAAATTAAGCCTTTACGACTATTCAATATAAATTCAAGAGGCCTGGTAAAAAAATAGTTTCGTGAAGAAAAATTATACCGATAACATTTTAGGGGCCTAATAATTAGAAACAAAATACAAGATGAATTTCACATTTATTTATTAAAATTATTATAGCTTTTTGCTTTATTTTTATATAAATTATTGAAACAAAAGCAATTGGGAAAAATAATATGAATAGTTTTCAAGAAAGTATGGAATTGATAAAAACGACGGTATATAAAAAGGTTTCGGAAGCTCAATTGGCAGAGACGTTACTTCCGGATAGAGTAGAGGTTCCGAGTTCAAGTCCAGGTCGCGACCTAATATTTTAAAGAGCGGGGTAAACAGCAACTTCTCTTAAAGAAACCCAGGTTATAAAAGGAAGGAAACAAAAGAGTTGGTATAAAAAAAAATGTTCAAAGGGACGAAAAATTAAGAATTCAAATAAGCAAATGCCATAAAAGGAGGTCACATAACCAATATGTTGCGTTCAAAGCATTACATAATAATATGTTGAAATACCACATGCAGAGGTTCTTCATGACAAGCATTCAGAATTCATTCAAAGGGATTTAACACTTGAGGAATTATAACATGTATACGAGACACTTGAGATTAGAGCTCTAATGTTTTAAATGGGTATAATTAATCTTGCATGCAATTCCATTCATTGTCTTTGAACAAACGTTGTACAAAACGCCATTTAAATGCATTTAATAATGTCCATATTGTTATTTACCTTAGCTTGTAACTAATGCCCGTTGTTTATTTATGTAATGTACGATTTCAACAGGGCAATTTATCATCAAAAACAACACCATGCCGTCCAACCGCCATCTTGCCGCTCATATCTCTTCCACACATCACAGTAAATAATTCAAAGCGGATCATCCTGTGCATAAATGGAACGTTGACCACCCCATCCCATTGAAATTTTGGCCCCTGAGTCATAACACCCCACCCTTATTAAACATTAAAGTTGCCTTAGAAATCCGAGCTGTTAATGTGCAATAAACACACTTTAATCGTAATATAGCTTTCCAAAGAAGATGTATTACTTGTTGTTATAGATTATACACCACTCTAAAGATAATATTCTGTAGACATGCACAAAATGCACAAACATTTAATCAAAACTAGTTGGCAACATACCACCCTGGAGATAGGACCATGGTCCTGCCGCGGCAAGCCCTGATTGAAGTTGTAACCTATATTTCTATTGTATGCGTCATTTATCAGAATTAAAAACTTTAGGTAAAATAGCGAAACAGAAAAGTCGGTTATATTATTTTTTTATGCGTGACAGTTATTTTACCTCCCAAATCCAATGTCAAACGATAGTTATATTTGGAAAAAAATCTATAGACACCCATTATTAAAAGTTTCACTAAGTTATTACAGAAGTCTTTTAAAAAAATATATTTTGTAAAAATTTGTGATCAAAATTCCCAAACCCCAAAAGCAGATATGTGAAAATTATGAATTTCCTATGGACACGCCAAGCCTTTACAAACGGTCAGGCCAAGAGGTCTGCTGCTTTGTTTCACAGCATCTGCTTCGGATCGTTCTTTGCACGTGCTTGCATTGTTCTCATACCCCCCAAGAACTTCGTTATTATTTTCGTAGCCCCGTATACTCTACGAGAATATCTACTATGTTTTATTACAACCAAACCATTACACTAGAATTATAAATACTTATTTTCAAATTTGTATATAGTTGTATAGTCAAATACAACTGACACAAATAGAGGTGATAAATTAAAGATTTAATTGTTCCAAAATGACGAAATCAAGTCCCTAGAGCTGTATATTTCGTTATTGGCTACGCACTTGCAATATATAACGTAAGAGAGGGAGGAATTTAATATTGGTGTCGAAGTTACCCGATCAGTGTACGTCCACCCCACTTTGTATTGTTCTGGCCGCAGCAATGTAATAATAACATTGAACAGTGAGTCCTGGCAAATTGGGTAATTTTGGGAGAAGGCGCTTGGGGTAAACAGGAAAAGTGACTATAGTAGCGTTAAACGGTAAACAAATATAATACCGAAACAAAGGCGGCTCCTATAACGTTGCGGTTTACGCATTTGACTTTGGGTATGGAGGTTGCAAGTTCAATTCCAGCTGCAGCTTAAAAATATGTTGAAGTTGATTTTTTTGAGATATATCTATATACTCGTACATGATTTTTTTTTGGTAAAATCTGGGTGTTTTGTTTAAAAACCGAAATAAATTTCGGTTCTAAAGAACCGACGGATATGTTCAGAAAATTATCAAATTAAAAAATAATCTTTTCAAATTAAGAAGAGTACTAACCTATAGGTAAGTATATTAGCAGATATTATTCTATATTTGAAATGGGTGGATTAAAGCAACTAATTAATTTTCTTGGCAAGTCAAGCTACACCCCGTGATTTTTCACGGGTAACAATACTATGATGTTGATAAAGTATTATATAATACTGCACATTCTCGTCGTATGTTCTCTCACTATTACTTGAACATATAACATGGAATAGATAATTCGGCGATAATAATAAATAACGTAGTGGTAGTATTAACATTAGAACACAAAGTATTTAGTGTGGTAATTGGAAATTTGTGATACAAGCAATAATAAATTAAATGCAAATAATCGTGGGCAGATTGTTCTTATTTGTAGGGTGTCTCATCTCCCGATATCTCGACTTTCTGTGTGTTGCAAGCATCCTAAAAAGGAACAAGTAAATATTTGCATAGCGATGCAATTTATGCAAACGCCTTCATCTCTCTTTTATTCCCCGCCCAAGCATGACTCACAATCGATCACTACGCGATGGCGGCATCAGAATACAAGGAATATAAAGGTCATTGAATTATCAATCTATTACTTTACTGATAAACTAAACATGTCCGCTATCACAGATTCTACACACATCACATTCCTCGCTAAACAGTGCTACGGTCAGCTTCACAGGCGTGCAAACACCAATCTTCTTCTTTTGAGTAAAATCTGAAATATGTAAAGTCAGCGACTTACTTGCTTTTTCTCTAACTTGCTCTGTTATGGCAATACTCCGAAGCTGGCCGGAAGGTTTTTTAATCTCTTGATTTGTAACAAAACTGTTATGACCTCAGAGCAATAATATAACAAGAGGGATAGTTTGTGTAGTCAGGATTGTGGTTTTTTCCTGACTCGGGCGTGGCTAGGGCTAGGGTATTTATACATCCAATCATAGCACATGTCGACATAATGTTTTGTTTTTTTGTATAACCACTTTTTCACAGTATTGTTATCAACAAAAGTATAGGATATAACCTAAAAAACCGTTGAGTTATGTCCTGTTATGTCGCATAACCAAACATAGTAGGCGCAGTCGCCGGAAACGGAAAAAATGCTTACATACCTAAAAGTGGTGCGATATTATATGACAACTTGTCTTTTCTCTAACGGTTTACGACGTAAAAACCCGGAGAAAGTAACTTATCGAAAATTTGTATAGCAAGTTGGATAAAAATATTTGGCTCTCTCTCCATATATTCTAGCTCTGATGCTATGACGATTGATTTTAGGAGAATAAGCCGTGTTGCGCTTTCTCCTCCTTTAGCCAATGACGGCCTGATGTCCTGATGATGGAAGCGCAACACGGATTGTTACGCCAAAAATCAATCATCATAAAAGTTTTGGCTGTGAGAATCTTAAAACATATCTGTAATAAAACTGTGTGAGAGCGTGCACCACGTCACCGGATAGCAAGGGGAGACTGATTAAGAATTTAAGGGAAGTAAAAAGGTAAAACAGTTACTCAATATCAGCCATTAATAAAGCTCACTGTATTTTCATACGAGAAGTTGATCAGTGACCATTTCCAAGGTCAGCAGTACATGGTTTTCATACGAAGTTTTAGGTTCGAATCCGGTTTCACATAGTTCCCACCCAATTATATTTGTATTTATATGCTAGTACATAGGTAGTCGTTTGCGCCCTGAGGCAAATAGGTGGGCTGATGATTCATAAAAAAAGATAAATTATTTTGTTATTGTTCCTAGCGTTCATGGCGCGCGTAGGGATACGCGGATTATTTTCTACTGTGCGTGCCAACGGATTTTACTTATGTCCGTGAAAACGTATTGCTGAATTACACAACCACATGCGTCTCTTACTTCTGTGAGTTGAATTCTAATTAGCACTTTTCAGTGGATACTTAAAACCTTACTTTTGTAAAATTGTTTACGCAGAAGACGCACTATGGACGAATTCGTAATAAAAATGGAAACAATGTTGTTTGCGTAATCAAATTGTTGTCAATATCATATTTATTGGTGATTTTTATTTTAATATACCACTTAATTAGAAGTTAAAGTAGTACAAACTAGTTTAGGAAACAACAACAAAAATTACCTCTATAATATTCGTGTCAGAAGTTTACGGTTTCACAATTTCTCACTATATAAATGGAGCAAACAATCATAAACAATGATAAAGCAACCAACAATAAAGCTACATTTTCTGAAAAATTGACAATGGGAAATGGATTTGTATTTTTTCTCTCCGGAAAAAGTTTGTTCAGAACCAAAAGATTACAACGTGTCATTTATACAACCTCATTTTCTAAGGCTTTTGACATGTAACTCAAACTCAATTGTATGCTTGGAGTAAGAATATATATGGAGAGAGCTAAATATTTTTACCCAACCTGAACAAATTTACGATAAATCCGGGTTTTTACATCGTTAACCGCGAGAGATAAAGAGACAAGACAAGTTGTCACATAATATCGCCACTTTTATGTATGTAAGCATGTTTTCCGTCTCCCGCGTCTCCGGCGACTCCGCCCACTACGTTTTGCTATGCGATATAACAGGACATAACTCAACGGTTTTTTAGGTAATATCCTTTATTTTTGTTGATAACAATACTGTGAAAAAGTGGTTTTATGTCAACGTGTGCTATGAATGGATGTAAAAAGCTGTGTCCATGAAAACCCTAGCCACACCCGAGTCAGGAAAAAATCAACAACCCCGACTACACTGTTTCGCAAAGCTATCCGTTCTGTATATTATTGCTCCGAGATTGTATGGGTTTCCTATCAAATTTGCTTACAAAGAAGAAGTACTCATATCTTAATATTAGAATTTTAACATTTAATCAGCCATATTCGATCTACTACCGGATGAAGGCGTTTCCACCCTTTATCTATCTCCTTTGTCCTGAAGAATTCAAGGCAAACTTAAGATTAATGAAATTATAAAGGGTCAAACCCAACACACTGCTCAGACGGGTTGCTGTATGTGACATCACTCTAATCGAAATCCTTATTATATTTATGATTTATGGAAAAAACATCCGACATGTACATGTTTTTTATCGAACGTTGCAAAACGACATCTAGAACACCGAACTGTCAAAGCTCTTACCCCAAAACCACAGTAGTTTATAATATTATTGAGAAAAATAATAAGTTGTTAACTCACGACTTTGGATTCGGAGTTTGCAAAATTGATTCTTGTCGAAATTCTAACTAAATCTGAACCATGAAGTTGAGGCACCTCCAACGTTTCTAAATTCGTCGCCATGAATCATCTGAGCAGGTGGCGCAAAGGTAGAGTACTGGTGATGGAACCCCACGGCCTTGGGTTCAGTTTCTATTCTAATTTTTAATACAAACGTAAATTATTATATGATGCCCAATATAATACATCCGCCTCATTAATAAAATGACAGTAATGTTTGAGAGTTTTTTTAGGCAGTGACGTGATATTGGCTTGGAAATCTGCCCGGAGCGCAGGAATGGAAAGAGTTAGTTTTCTAATAGATCGAGGCTAATCTTATTTTAGTATGATTTATATTCTAATGGGTATGAAATTTTGACCGTGCCCAAAGAATCGTGAACGAATAACCTGTAAAAGGAAGTAATAAAAAAAATTGCAAAATAATTGAATAATAATAAACGTGCAAATTTATATCTATCTTTATCTCTAGGTATATATACAATCCTATTTTTATTTTCTATATTTACCATTGACTGGATTATAAAATATCCAAAACATTACTTATGCAACCCAACCTCTATACAACTAAAAACATTACTTTAAATTTAACCTCCATATAATAACTTTGTTCTCATTCATCTTATTTAACTTTTTCTTTCTCCGTTTTTATTACTCTTTATTTTTATTTGCAATCATATGATATCTTCTTAAATATTTATCACTGTAATGTTTCACCTTATTGTATGATTTGCGTACCCTGCGTCTGTCTCGACACAGGAATTTCCTAGTGAAACAGACATAGAGCTTCTACTCCACGTCACTTATATGTTGTATTTACCAAGATTGTTTAATTCTATGTTGTATATATGCTGTACTAGCAGTCAATTTCCTAGTGAAACAGACATAGAGCTTCTACTCCACGTCACTTATATGTTGTATTTACCAAGATTGTTTTATTCTATGTTGTATATATGCTGTACTAGCAGCCTACGGAAACAAATTCAATGTAATTTGACAGTCCGTCGGCTAGATGTGTACGTTCCAGAGCCACCATCTTTAATGATTTAATAAAACAAATATATAACTTTATTCCACTTTTATTTTATGACTGGACCGGTTTCAGCCTATGACGGCCATCTTCAGACTAGTATATGTTGTTGTTGCCACCATCTTTCCTTGAAATAACATCTTCATAGCAGAGCAGACATTTTTTTATTTATTTCAAGCACAAAAACTAAAAAACGGTGATTTTTAGCGTTTTCATATTTGCACAGCTTTTTCGGAATTAAATTTTTAGGTGAATGCAACTATTTTGAGCTCGCAACGTCATATTCATCATGACCTAAGAAACTTTAAAATATCCACATCTACAACTATAAAAAAAATAAGACAACGTGCCATATTTTTCCGTGCAATAAGAAAATATAGTGTTGTAATTGCAATCGAAACCGGGCAAAATCTGTCTACTATCTAAATAGTCTATATGGGTGCAATAAATCTACATGATCTTATCAATGGGATTAATGTGAGGTGTTGCATTAAAGCACATTAGATAAGGCAGGATAACAACAAATAATTTATGATAAAATAGTAGAACGTAGATAAGCCGATTTTTTTTTAATACTATTATTAAAACAGCGATTTTTAAAGAGCCACCCCTCGTCAAATATGATACGACCGAGGGTCATCCAGAAAGTAAGGTTACAACATTTATTAAAGATCGAAAAATGCTCGTATTTAATTGAACGTAATCGCCGTCGAGATCGAGACATTTCTATAGTCGGGGCACCAGCTTTTGTATACCAGTGACCTCCGCCGCCAGCTCTTTCAGCCACTTCCTCGACCTCCTGATCGTTGGAAAAACATTTCCCACCCAAAAACTCCTTTAGTTTAGTGAAAAGGTAATAGTCCGAAGGCACCACGTCGAGTGAATAAGGGTGATGGGTGGCAATATCTCCCTGGAGTTGTCATGCAAGAGGCTGACTCCCCGGGTCAGCATTCCTTTTCAGCGGTTCTGAATGAATCTTCAGAGTTTTTATAAGGTATTGCAGTAAGAACCTCTGCATTAATGGTGGTCCCTTTAGGCATAAAATCCACCAAAAGGACCACCAGGCTGAATGAGTCGTCTAGAACTATTAGGTGGCTGGGGAAGATGAATGACGCCACTGAAGTGATTGTCTTTTTGGATTTAGGGGTGTAGTGACACACACCCACGTTTCATTTTCCGTCGCGATAGAGTCCAGAAAAGCTTCTCCCTCCTGTGCGAAACCATCCAAAAAATCCGTGAGGATCTCGCCCAGATAAAAGGTGGCGGGGCGACTCGTGACGACCTCTCGACAGACACGCGGGACCAAACAAACTAACCGTTAGGATTCTCTCTACACGCATGGTGCGCCAACTTTGAAAAAAAATCCCCCTGGCCTCAAGAGCCCTTGTAACCTAACTTTCCTAAATACACTTAAATTTGAAATGAAACTAACGTCAGCATTACTTTTAAGGAGAGCATTTTAATGTTTTTATAATTTATTTTTATATGAATACCACACAAGAGTCTCAACTGCTCCCAACCGTCTAGAAGCAGTGAGACTATGGCATCCCCAAATAGGGTATGTTGTGAGGCTGAAGATAGTGAGGAGGGGAAGGAGATTGGGAAGAGGAAGGTTGGGAAGTACCTGGCTATTCATATCTGGTCACCAAACACGGCTAAAGCCATTTCAAGCAACGTTTCGAATGGCACTATGTGTACCTATTTACTTGAAATACGAATTAAACGATTAATACTGGCCAATACCTTCGGACAACGTCTCAGAAATTGTATTTTTGAATCAATAATAAAATATTAAAATCAATAATTTCCATAGAGCGCTATCTGACTAAAATTACGAGAAAGTCCACCATCTGTTTAATGCGCTTCTTCGATCGGTTTGGCTCATCAAGCATACATGAGAGAAATTCACCAGATGCGAAACGAGAGCCAATATAAACCACACATCGACTAAATAAAAACAATTCACGCTTTGAACAGAAGAATCACACGAAGCAGTTGAAAATGTTTCGAGAGAATGAAGATAAACACAATTTATTTTAGGTGGCATAGACAAAAAGAAATAAAAACTTTTGTTTATAAAAATTGAATTTTTAGACTGTTTCAAAATAATAGGGTTTTTGTTGGCATTAATAACACGAGCAAAGTGTTTATAAAACCTACTTAACAACTTCTTCATGTTTTTTGTTCATAATATTTTGTTCGTGTCCTTGCAAAACAAAATTCAATCAAGCGATAATAAGTAAAACAAAAAACCGTATCAAAATCTAATCATACCATTTTTTCCGAGGTCTCCACGAAGGGGTGTGTTGGGGAAAGAATTTTGCGAAAATGACTTTGAACAGTGGCGGGTTCTGAACGTTGGGAGCTAAATATCAAATGTATTAACATTTTCATTGGTAGTTAGAAAGGTATTTTTTAGCATTACTACTAGATTTCGACCGAAATTTCTAAACTTTTTCTTATTAATCAAATTAAAAAAAGAATATACAAAATGGGGTTATACATTTTTTACAGGGAAATATTTCAAAGCTCATATCTCATGGTGGATGCGACGTTACAATATAAAAAAACAGTTGTTTTTACGTAGAAATTTAAGACAGAAAAAGTTGTAAAAATGTTATGAAGCCAAACCTCACCAATCGAGGATATATGCTGCTTCAGATAAACCGATTTCTGCTGTAAGAATAAGTTTTTTTAAATACAATATAAATTTGACGTGTTTTTAAATCTCAGCCTAATAGGGTGAAAAAATCACTAGCTGCCGCCACTGGACCTGAGTGCTTTTTGACGAGAATATTATGCGGTTCGTAGTTCCATATCTGCGAATATCCCTCGGTGGAATAGTGCCATGATATTACCAAGGCCTCCTTCCTTCCCTTTCTTTTCCATAAGGACTTTGGGTGTTTTGTTCCATTTACATTAGGTTATGTTATTGGGCCTTCTTGTCGTAAAAGGGTTGAAATATCATTGCTAATAGTTGAAAGTGCTTAGGGGAGAAAAAACTAAATTATGGAGATTTCACATGTTGGGAAATTGCTCTACGACCTGATTTTATTAATTGTTATAAAATATTCCTCTACCTGATATCATCAATTCTCTCCGAGTCACTGATAGAAGACAGTTCCAATCAACCTTCACTACTCGGTGGCGCTAGAGATTTGGATCAAAGAAAATTGTTTTGCCTTATTTTCAAGATACATGTAGATTTTAAAACTCCATAGCTCAAGAAAAAAACCTGCGTTGCCCTCAAAATATTCCAGTAATTTAATGACTTCAGAACTCACCGTTTGACTAGATCTGAATAGCCAGGTACTTCCAAACCTTCCTCTTCCCCATCTCATTCCCTTCCCCACCCCGACAGGAGATGTCGTAGTCAAACTGACTCATGTTGGGAAGTAATAGGGACTTTTGTACGGTATTCACATAAAAAAATAATCGTAGTGGGATTTGAAAAATTAGACAATATGTCGTGTTCCAAATTTATATTTTCTAAATCACGGATTAAGCCGGAGAGTATTAATTATAAATAATTTACTTTTTTAGTACATACGTACGAGAGTGAACTTTTGAAATTTGTTTAAATTGTGTTCAAAAATCAAATTTAAAAATAATCTTTTCACCAGACATTATTCTACATTTAAAATGGGCGGGTTGAAGCAACTAATATTTTTTCTTTGCAAGTCAAGAAGTATAGTAAAAATGTATGTTCAAGAAAAATAATAAATAAATAGTTTTTAAGCTACAATGTATCGTATTTAACGGCGCTGACTAAAAATGTTCGATAAAGGTAATTGTTTTTCTTATGGTGATGTTATGTTACATAATATTAGATTTTATCCATGGGGTTATATTACCGTTATATATGAATTCATGGTCTTTATGATACTTCGAAAAATATCGGCACAGCTGCCGTAAGAGGTAATAAAAAATAATAAAAAACGTTTTTCCCAACAATATTTCTAAAATAAAGATGTATAAACTGCGAAGTTGGGAAAGGTCCAAGCATAACATTTATTATTAAACAGACGCAAAACGCGATCATTACAATGGACATAAAAAAACACAAAGCGTATAACCGTGTCAAGGATTAATTTGTTTATAGCTAACGGCAGCACTTAAAACTCAATATGCAGTAAAATTCGTTCAAATAGTGTCTACGCACTATCTGTTTGCTTTGTTTAAAAACAGTGTCACATACTGGCCACCTGTAAGGTGCTTCAAACGACACCACAATAGATGTTTGTTACATCTGTATAACTTTGAGTGCACTTACAGTGGAAATATCTCTCGTTTCTTCTCTCTTACAACATGGGTCTCTTCAAGATCAGAAACACTCCTTCCTCTCTTTACAAATACCCTCCGCACAGTATCCCTTAACATGACACAGGCCTTAAGAGAAGCGGGGCTTCTGTATGGGGTTCGTACATTACACCATTCCGTAAATATCCTCATGAGCCTTCTCGTCAACTGATATAGTATTAACTCCAAGGATTCACCGTTCACACCTATATTTCACAAAGTTTTCGTATCTAATCTTTGAAATACCATGACTTTGGACTTACTTACTAATCATGATGAAATAATCATTCTGCACGGTTTACATTCGTTCTAGGCAGAGACTGCAGATGTTTCACACTATTAGAAATAAGCACTGCATCATCACCATTCAACAAACAGGCTATAGTTTAAAATTACTAATTTCCATTATATACTTTGTTCTTGTGCAGTTGACTCACTTCAACTCGTTATAGATCTCACTTCTAGGGATTATTTGTTAAGGCATTTCAATGCAGATTTTAACCGGTAGATTAAAGAAAGAAACCTACATTTGTACTGGCATAAAAATAAAGTGTAAAAAAAAACAAACCATTTAACTCCTCGTCTGCAATCAGGTCCTCCAGGGTCAGCCCTGACAGGTCTTCGATGAGCGGATATCCGGTCTCAGAATCCCAACCTGCTCCACCTCCGTCCGTGTCTCCGTCGCCGTCCACCTCCTCCCCTTTCAGGCAGGCGTGGAGGCTGCGCGAGAGACGTCTCTCCACACTCATGGTGGACCGCTGATATCAAATTATTACGAAAACCAAAATTGTGAGCACTGCATCTGATGATGTTATAACTTACACTATTTTAGCACAGGAAAGAAGTCTTGAGGAGGAAATAATAGAAATTGTAGATGACTTAAATGTTGAATTCATTGTGCTTCACAAATAGAAGCCACGCACTAGAATTATAGAGTAATGTATTGCATTTGAAAGGCATAAGACACACTAAAGCGGTTGAAAACAGTTCACAGACAATTTACACGGCGTTCATTTATCGGGAAGCACTTTTTCGTTATTTTTTTGTGTTTAGTTTGGTAAAAGTAGTTAATAGTAGTCTATAAATAAAATGAAGAATATTATAATAAAAACGGAGTTAATTGTGTCAATGTGTATTGTAAGTACGATAATATGAAGGCAAGTTGTTGTTGTCACTTAATTTATACAAATAATTTAGATATGTTTAACGACTCAAGGTTTTTTAACAACCTCAAGATTAGCTAGCTACCTTCGATGCAAACCTTAGCTTTGTAGAAAATTAAGGTGATGTTATGCAAATGTTTCTTTATAAAAATTGACCAAGTATTTTTATTATAAGAATACAAATTCATTAAAAGGTGTAAAAAGCCTTATTTCATGTGAGAGTTTTATTTTCTTTCGACTTATAGCCAATCCTCACAACAGATATTCACAAAAGGTTCGGTCTTTCTACATGTGGTTATTTAAAACGCAGTAAAACCGGCATTATTTCGGTGGTAGGTCAGGATTCCAGATGTTGGTACGATTGTGTTGGTCAAAAAAACCATTTCAAAAAACACGTGGTTGTAGATTTGCATCTAGATGCCAGAAGCTGAAATATGATATTTCCCAAAAGCCATAACAATAAACCTACTCGAAATGGCGGCAAAGTAAGATAAACCAAGACGAAAAACAAACAAGAAACTTTCGACACCCAGATGATTTTTGAATTTCATAAATTCTTAAATAAGTTTGAAAATATTACGAGTGTTGTTTTTTGTTTTCTTTTAAAATAACTGTCAGATAAGTATTTAGAGTGCAACCTGAGCTATATACATAAATATGTCCTGATATTTTTTTTTTAAATAGACCAACAGTTTTCGTTTTTAAATTGTTAGTTATTTTTTAACAAGTGTCATATTTGTAATTCCCTTCGTCGTATTTTAATGTGTTCACGATAAACCACATCACAGTCACGCAAGAGGAGGGTTAAGAGAGAGTAGAGTGCCAGGAATAACGGTTTTGATTCAAAACTAATCTTTATAAATAATGCAATCGAAAAGCTTTTACTCCAGAACCATTATTTTGGCAGTAGGTACCATAAATAGGCGTGCTAAAACTATAAAAAAGCTTAAATACCGGCGATTATTCCTATACATATTCAAAACATTGTCTCGCGTCATGTAGATATTATCGAACCTACCTATCGTACGAGTATATGTATGCTTGTATGAGTAATAAAGTGACTCGGAGAAGACAATCAAAATCAATTTAAGACAATTTACTTCTGTAAAGTGATCACGGAGGTAGCGCTGGGACGGAAGTGTAGAATCATTGTAGAATAATAATGTATACACCGTCAAAGATCGCATCCGTCGGCTCAATTTACTTAATCAGACAAGCACCGTGGCGAAGTGGTAAGCACGATTATTACTGTTTTAACTACACCACCCCGGTTTTAAATGGCTGACTACACGGTGATTTAGACGAGAGGTTTTTGCCTAGGTGGCTTCTAAAAACTTGTCTAAATTGTCATCTCCATAAGTTTGAACCTTTCCACAGCCGTTGAAATCTGTAAATTCCAATTTTTGTTTACTTTGTAAATCCACGCTTAATCTAATCAAAATATCTACGGATTTACAAGTAATTTAACTAGATATTCATCATATATATCATAGGTGCAGCATAAAGTTATTGTATGGCTTTGTAAACAGTCCTTGATTATTACTATTCATCTTTGATCGATGAATTTGGTCGTTTCGTCAGTTCGAAAATCAATGATAAAAACAACGAAAACGTAAACTCAAAATCTAATCGACAAACTAAAAAAAGGCGCTTGGTGACTAATATTTTTGCTCTCGTCTGAATGCGTCTTATCTCGTTCATTTTTTCGTATTTGGGATTAGGGTGTAGATTTATTATTCATTGAATTTAAGCTTAGTTGAATGCAATGCGGGATGATCTTATAGGGCATAGGTGGATAAGGTTGGCTTGAATGTCATCTTCCTCGGGAGCACCATTTAATGTTCAATGTCTTCTTGGAGCGTACCCAACTTATTCTTCCACCTGTGTCATATTATATTCTCCCGACACGCCGTTACCCGTTCAGAATAAAAAAGATTCCATATTTGTATAGTGCTATATGCCTCGAGCAAATTACAACTTCAAGCCACGACAGAAAATGTATATCCACAAGATATAAGCCGCAGACAAAGATATAACAAGAAGACAGTTGAGAAACCGCGTAGAGTTAAATGTGTGGCCACAACACGGAATACAGCATACAGTAAGCAGTGTACAGTAATACAACAGACAGCTCAGGGAAGAACATTAGCTCGCTATTTTTAACGCGGACGACGCACCTTAGAAGACGGAGTTCCGTCAGAAACTCTAACTTCGTGCGAATTAACTTTAATCCAAACTTTACAGTTCAATCTTGTTAATCGAGTGGATTCAAGAACGGTCTTGGGCCATATTGGCTAACTCCATAATGGAAGCTACCATTCGTATCGCCCTGGTAAAAGAGCACAGTTCAAAATTGAAACGTTCCATTCGGCCCTCCTTACCTGCGGTGAAATTCACGTAAAAGTATTGCGCAATATATAAGGGTTGCAGTGATGTTTTCAAGAGTTTTCAGCGATTTATAGGTTAAATCTTCGATTAAATCATATATCAAGCAATACTTTTACATGAATTTCGCCGCTAGTAAGTAGGGCCGTTAGATGACACGTTAAACACCATCCTTCAAAACTACAAATTCATTACTTTATTACCTACCCGCGTTTAGGAAAATAGAAGTAAATAAAAAATAAATCGTTATTTTACTTTAACTATGTATTCTTTCTTACCATCCACCCTCTTTGTGTTTTTCTCTGTTCTATGTAAATCAACCAATATAAACCTTCCCCACCCCAATTTCCCATCGTCTCGCTATGTTCCACAATTATTGCGAATGTTAACAAACTGACATCAGTCAGTGGAACTCTTATGTGTTATTCAATCTTAAAAAAAAACACTAAAAAAACCTTAATTATAATTGAGCTATCTATTGTAAAAACATAATAAATATTTTGATATGTCACACTTACTACAAACGTACAAACATTATTATTCATTTTGCTAATTTAATAAAATCTCGATAAATTTCCTGATAAGATGAGGCGTATTAGATTTAAGCGACACAATTAACCGTAAAAATTAGCACTAAAGAAGTAGTTTTATGATAACGGGTTCGATGACCAAATTATACAAAATCATTCAAAGGCATAAACACACGTTATAAATTAAAGGGAGACACGACTATTTTTACAGTCACGTCTCTAATTATCTTGTTATTATCAACACTAGCAATGGCGGAATTGTAGAACCGGAATCAAAGGCGGAAATACAAAGGCGCCAAATGATATCAATACTGTATTTGCAGATCTTCTTCGTATGGTGGAGGACTATGTGAAATGCTGACATTATTCAGCCAGTCGACAACATCGGGAGTCACTTGATTTATCACAGATATGCCCCCGGGAAACTGGTGAAGGGACATTCTTCTACGATGTATTCTGTGTTTAGAGATCATCTTATAATACTATTATTTTATACAGTTTCAACTAGGTTTGCTCTATCGGGGTTGTATGTAACCACTTGATAATGTACAATGTCAGCGGTTACGCCAAGGTTAAAAACCACTTTTCTGTAATAAACAATGCCAGCTAGTTTCGTTTAGATCGTGCTCCGACATGGCGGTATGGTAACTGTTACTTTAATAATTAGATAGTAACTATATTAACAGTTACTATACTGCTCTGATGAAGCGAAGCTTTGCGTTAAACTACTAGGCAATGTATATTACAATAATGTAGTTAGCAAATAAGTATATTTTTTCAATTCATGTAAAATTTGAAAAGATAACATAATATAACAGGCATTACAATTCGCAAAGGTTATGTAAACCAAAACATTTTTTTTTCTCATATATCACAAGTTTCACTGATAAAATCCTTATTATTATTAGAAGGTGGTTTTCAGATAATCATGTCATAACGAATTTAACGAATTTAACAGATTCCCCAGTTTCAAGATTCCAGATTCAACCATAACGTCGAGAGAATAGATCGCCACACAACTCTGTCTTGACACACACGTCCTGCTTCATTCACATTCATGCATCGTCCCATACATACTCCTTTATTATTCTGACTTTTGACATGACCCGACTTAAGTATATGAATCCCTTAATCCAAGTCTTCGTCGGGCGTCCTCAAAAAACTAGGATTTATTTATTGACATTAAAATCCTGCTAAACTACTTTTGTAGTATGCAGAAATGGATGAAGAAACATAAAAAAAATTCGACCCAATTTATTGCGCAGAATTACCGTATGTATTATTATAATCCGAAAACAAATATAAAAATGTCTCCTTAGAACAGCTCACCTCCTTGACCTAGTTAGTTCATAGTTTGGTCGCTATAATCACAAAAATAAAACAAAATGTTTGACTAATACATAAATCGCACTCCCGCTGCTGAGGCTGCCGTGTTTCAAAATATGTCAAACTAAAATTGACTTTGAAGTCTTGCATCTTCACTACGTGTATGATTATTTTTCAAAGGGAAAAACTTCATATAAAATCATAATAAGCGGAAAATATTGCCTGTGCAATAATGGATGATTTAGCTAGCAGACGATTAAACCCGCGACGCTTTGGACTAATCGCCACTAGCCGGTATATTCCGATTTATGATAATAATATAAATCATTTTTATCTAGATTTTTAATGAAAAGTATGAATTGTACTGTAATATAATATAAAAAGATAAATATCACCAATACTTGTTTATTAATTGTAGTCACCAATGTCACCATGTAGATTTGAGTTCAAATTTTTACTGGATATTTTTAAAAAGGCACATTACTATATTTAGTAGTAGGTACTTAAGTAAAAGCTCTCGATTGTTGACTTATGTAATGTGTTACTCGTAGTTGTTGGATTGAAAATTTATTTGTTTTTTCTATGTTTAATCTGTAACGTTATTTGCAGAAATGCATTTAGGGTAGATTTGCTTTCAGGCGGTGAATTAGTTTGCCTGTATGAAAAACGTTCATTCACACTTATTATGTGAATAAGGCACTTTGTCGATAAATCAATAATGAATCTGGTCGACAAACGAGATACGGTCATGTGCATACATTGCCAGATAATAATAATACAATATATGATATCATTTATACACACACTGCACGTATGGTTTTAATGATATGCATTAAACATGTTATTTTCAGTTTGCATAGCGATATTATATTAGCGGCCGTTTACTGTGATAAAGTCGCCGCAAAACTGATGTCATCTCTATACAGATTTTAAATATTCAAGTGAAAAATTGTTTCATATATTTCGGAGCATAGTTTGGAAGGAAATTAAAATTAGGTAGAAATAAGATCTTAGACGACTTAGGCTTTACGTGTAGAGCGGACGGACGGAGAAAGAAGAGTCGGAAGAATATATGACGCGTGTTGTAGAAGTCGGGGAAATCCCACGATCAAGCGCATCAACTACTTGAGTTGGGTCATTCATGTCAATAGTCCGTATAACAAGCAAGTACGTATGAATGTGTGTACCAATAGAGCAATGCGGCGTTCTATCCACTCTACCCACTCTCGCGGAGAACCTACCTGATGGTTTGTTACTTATTTATAAATAAAATAGAATAAAATTTAAGTAGTATTATGTATTAATACCGTCTTAATTTGGCTTAATAGGCGATTCATAAGTGCTCGTCGCAATTCACTGCCGAGTTGGAAGGTGTTCTTAGTACCAGACTATATTTAAGTTTCTTAAAATATCCCCGTAATTTTTAGGTTTTTTAAATTTAATTTAAACAATAATTATTATTATTTTTAAATTTTAAAAAAACTCTTTTTTCTTAAAAGTTCTGCTATTCTAATTATTTTTTTCGCGTGACAGCTGTTTCGCCTTCTGAGGGCATTATCAAACTGTGGAGAAGCCACATAAAACCATAAATATCTTCGTAGCAATAAAGAGAAGCTATTAAAAGCCACGAGAAGAAATCAAAGCGTAAGTGTTACATTCACAAGCAAAAATTAATATTGAAAGGGTAGGGGGTAGGATCCAGACCCCCTAAAAGAGTTAAAACACTTTATTTTTATATAAACTCCACAAGGCGAGCCTCGGCGTTTCCGTCAAGGTTTGCCTTATATTTGGGAATATTCTGTTGAGGGTATTTTTAAGGAAAGTTACTTGGATTTATTTATTAATTTATGTACTAAAAGACCATTGTCCAATTACAAAAAAAATACTGAACACGAAATAGGAAAAAAAGAGCAAAAGAGAAAGAAACACATAAATAATATTTTAATGAAGCAAAGAGAATAGGACTAAAATATAGTATACAATTGAAAGAAAATTCAAGTCGAAGCCCGAACAAGGTTTGGAGAGATCCGTGTTGATGGATGAAGTAATCGAAAAAGTACGACAACTTTTATCACTGTACAAATGTTAGACATGCGTTTGGCTTGTTTAAATAACAATAGATAATCGAAGCTCTTTCTTTGAGATGCCGTTAAAACTAACACAGAACTTCCAACCGACGTCTATGTTGTAAATATCTTGCATACCTTCCATTAAACACGAAAATCTTCCAGAACAGATTGACCGTTTTTGCAAAATCACGAGTTTTTCCAGGTAACATACTCGTATACAGAGGCTACGGTGGGGCAAAGATGTGTGCAAAGTTCCGATCCTTGCAACACAGTTTAGTATTAAAGAGAAAAGTAATAGTGTGCTAGTAGGGGCACTATCTGACCATTGTGTGTACCCACGTGTTAATTGGTTTGTATACCGCGTAGTGCATACTGCAGCTGTGTCCCCGAGTGACTGCCCCCGTCAGATTGTGCAATTAATATAATAATGCATTCGGAATTGCAGTTTCCGATGCACCAGCGCCGGGCAGGTTGTAAGAACTTGATTCTGTAACTATCGAAGGGGGATTATCTGCCTGGGTAGTGTGATATTGACGGATTCACAGCTGTGATCAGGGGTGATTCAATTAATACTAAAATAAAACATTCAATCATCGCGATGGAAAACTGAAGCTAGAAGGAACAGTAATAAAATGGAAGGAATCCTGGAAGCACACTGATCAGACGAATAGCGCTCTCCATAACGGAAGAGGAAATCCAAAAAATAAACGAAAAAATAGCTGCCCGATCTGTCCCTATCCATCACGCCTTTTCTCATGGTAAATTCATACCAGTCTGTTATTTTGACTTTTGACCCTTCCCGCCTACATTATTTGATTAACTTGTGCTACGTCTTTCTCGGATGTCCCCGACTTCTTTCTCGTCATATATTCTACCGGCGATCTTTCTCTGCCCATATTTGACAGGAAAAGCGGCAACCTAACCTAACCCTTTTTAAATTGCTTAAAACGTGCGTTTAAATAATATAAATGGCTTCTTTAATAAGTTCAAGTTCCGATTTACAACAACAAAAAATCGTTAAACACAACGTTGAAAAAATATCAAGTTCTAATCTTACAATTTAAAGGATTGCAGCACCTTCCATTTTTTCTACTATTATTGTAGCAAGTTCTAGAATGAGCTCCCCGGCTTTGTGGAATAATTAAGATGGTTTTATGCAGCCAGGTACGCGCAGTGCCACGTAAGGCGCCCACGGATTAGAAGCCCGCACCAAGTTTGCCGCTGGATACTCATAATTATGAATGCATGACTTTAGCTAAGTACACTATGCAGTGTATCTAGTCTTCTAGCCGGTAGGCTAAGGGGTCGAGTGGGTAGTGGGCTCACCTCGTCGCTAACGGGTTGGGAGTACCCGGTTCTTTGGTGTTATAAAGATGTAGATCACAAGTATACGGTAAAAAGTGTGGATAAACTTCAAGATAAGATTTTAAAAATTCGAGCAGATCTTTAGATATTTGACCTTATGAAGGCTTTTTAATGTGACACTACACCAAAGTACTACTGTCGTACTAGTCGCACATAATAATTTATAGTCAAAAATGAAGTCCTGTAAAATTTAAATAAAATTAATGTCGTATAAAGAATATCTGGCAGTTCACAGCGGAATTATGATTCCAACCCTGATGAAATGCAGTGGGGCACGGAAGTAGCTAGGTTAGGGGCACTGGAAGAAAGTAGACTAAATGTTTTAGAAATGAGATTCTTGATGCGTTTTGCCGTAAAATCATGTACGACCGTATTACGCATGGGGAGATCCGAAAAAAGAACGCAAGACTGTACGATTATTATGTGTGGTTAGGACACGTGGAGAGGATGAACGTAAAAACACGTGTCAGGAGAATATTTAAAACGTACAACAGTATAAAGGTTCACAAAAGTGGCACTTGACAAACTACCCATCCATTACTGTACACCTTATTACCTTACTTTTACCATTTCCCTTGCGACAGCGATGACGCTGTTTTTGTTAGTTAGTTTTTCAGAAACTTACAGATCATGTAACATTAAATCCGCTTTTTCAATCTTGCATCAAACCTAAATCCTGTGATTGTTGATTGTTTAGTTAACCATTGAGAAATGGAACAGGCAGCCAGGTGTAATACTAACGCTGTCTGACTTCTGATTGCCACATTCCCAAACACAGGCAGACTCGCATTCCAAATAGACAATCAATCCAATAGACCAGCAAAGCAACCTATCGCATTGGAAGTTTAATCCTGTAAATGAAATAGCAAAAGTTAGCAAACCTCGCTTGAGACAAAATACAGGAACAGTTTTGAAGTGAAACTACAACAAAAAGCTATAAAGATTTAACTCATGCTGAAACAGAAACTCGATCTGTCCGACTGCTAGCAGAGAGTCCTTTCCACTAGGCTATCGACTACCTAACAGTAGGGTGACAACATTTTTTTAGAATCCGTAGGTTGCGGGTTCGATTACAAAACTTTGTTTATTTAACCGACAGTATCGCTCTGGAAAAAGGCCAACATTCAGAATCGAAGCATTGCTCTTCTTATAGTTATACAAAGGAGATCATCAAAATTAAAAATAATACAATTAAATTTTAAATAAAAGTAACTTTGTTTTGACACCACTTTATTAGATACATATACCAACCGGTTTCGGCTCTACCTGAACCTTCTTCAGGGCTGAACAAATATGTATTGTTCAGCCCTGAAGAAGGTTCAGGTAGAGCCGAAACCGGTTGGTATATGTATCTAATAAAGTGGTGTCAAAACAAAGTTACTTTTAATAATAAATAATAATAATATTTGGACGATTTGTATAGCGCCGTTTTTGTGAAAAATCACCTCAAGGGCGCTGTACAGATCTTACTTTCTATCGTTACATAGTAATTCCTAGTTTAAATTTAAAATTGAATTGTGTCAAAGTGAGTGCTTCATGTCAAAGTTTAAAAATAATACATCTAAATATACGATTATATGAACGATCTATTTTTTTAACTAGGTACTTTTTACTACCTACAAAAAACTTTTCAAGATTACTTTACGGAATTATTTTCGGTGTCGATCTATTTGGGTCCCGTGGTTCCGCGAAAATTCTATTTCCACTGGATGACCTTTTTGACCTATGACCGTACCAGTACCGTTTTAAATCAATTTCCGACTGAAAACTTTTGACTCTGGTGAAGATCCAAACTCTCAGCTGTTCCAGCAATATTGCTTTCCTGGGACGATATTATGTAAAATTCGTCACAGGAAAGCGACACTGCTGTATAGCTGCTGCATAGCTTTATACTTGAATTTATAGGAAACCTTTTGCTGCGTCGATACATCTGGGTCCAGTGGTTCTACGAATATTTTATTACCACTGGCTTCAAATTCCCAAACGATTTTCTTTTTTTTTGTATCGACAGTTCTGCAGTAACCTTTCGAGCTCTTTCTTGTGACGACATACGCAGTTTTGATTTCGGTTGCTAAGATTGATAAAAATATATTTTTATCAATCTTTGTGCGCGTATCGCACGGGCGTTATTCGCTAATTGTGGCTGAAAGCAAATTAACATTGCGTTTGAAACGGGGCAGCGTAATGCAACACGGCAAGACCGGGCCGCTCCGGTGCCCCGTGCACGGGCGTGCGGTTCGACAACTAAATATTAAAGATTATATCAAAGACGTGATCATTTGAATAGTACTGAAGTTCCACGACAATAGCACACAACAGCGCCCTTGGGTGATTCCGGGCAGATATTTTGCAGGTTCATGAATAGGACCGAAACAGTAAGTGCGCAAAACTCAAAACTTGCACAAATACCATAGGTACCCGTGGTCTTAGGTCACAAAATGAAGGGAATTTTTTTTGAAATATGTCTCAGGAAAAAAGTTTAAAACAAGTGTCACTATAAATAAAAAAATAGCAAGTTTTGCGGGTTCGGCCAACCAGTAGTTTATACGGTAGATTTATCATAGCTAAATCAAACGAGATAGGACAGAAAACTTTTTGAAATAACATACCTACAGTTGTCGAATTGCACACCCGCAAATACACCAAGTCAAAATAATGTATTACTGAGTTTTTCATCTATGCGCATATGGGATATATAAAAATTAATCAACATTTTTATATGTGTATTACAAAGTTAAAGTTAAGTTGTTATTAAAAAGTAGTTAAATATCACAAGGGTGGGCAGAGAGGATATACTGCCTCACAACTTTGTCTCGGCACATACTCCTTGATTGATATTCATACAACAACAATACCACAGTGACATAGAGAGAGCACGTAAATTTTTCGTTCCTTAAAATAAAACTGTAAACATCGATTTTCGAACTTTTTGTACTGATTCTTTAAACTTAACTTACATCTCAAGTGACTTTAAAAGTAATTAGATGCAGTGCCAGCCAAACAACCGGTAATTCTTTGTTATTATACCAAAAACCACAACATTATTGTCAACAGAGTCGCCACTCACACCCACACCTAAGCGCCCAGCAAACTGCTGCTCACTACTACAACATTGAAGTGTGTTAACGGAACGGACATCGCATTGACAATTTAAAACAGGGTTGTCACCTCGCCTTCATCTGTCACAATTAAAAAAAAAAAAATTATCCTGTAAAATGAGTGTAACCGACGCACTATCAAATATTAACAAGGCCAAGGTTGAAATCAATGCATTACATAATACTATTACGGATCCTGCACTAAAGCTAACTAAAGACCAGATGGCTAAACTACTTACCAAACTCTCCAACCTCTCCGGCACCATGTTGGACGTTAGTGTGAATGTTGGCATTCTTGAGGGTCAGGTAAAGTCATACGAATACATGATTTCATCCAAACTATTGGAATCGAAGCCACCACAAGACTCTACAACTATATCAACATGTGAAGCTGCAGATGAGCTAGAGGAGAGGAAAAAAAAGATCTAAAAAATGTTATAATATTCAACTTCCCGGAAAGCTCAGCCAGTACTCATGTTGATACAATGACTGAAGATACGTCGAAAATATCAGCCACACTAGCAGCTCTAAATCCGGCTATAAATCAAGCCACTATTACCGCTTTTCGATTGGGGATCAAGAAAACAGATAAACCCCGACCCCTTAAAGTCATTTTAGACAATTCCACACAAGCTATCGATATTTTTAAAAAATAAGAACAACATAACTCAGTACCCAGGCTTAAAAATTTACTCCGATCAAACACCAGCCCAAAAGAAACTATCTGGCCAACCTTAGAATAAACCTGGACAAAAGAATTCAAGACGGTGAATCAGGACTAACGATTAAATACATAAATAATAAACCAGTAATTGTTAATACAAATCAAAAACTGAAACCCATTTTAGTTTATTACCAAAACATCAGAGGCTGCCACGCAAAAACTTGATGAACTAAGAAGAGCGCTTCTATTCCACCCGTGTCATATTTATGTCCTTACTGAAACTTGGTTGGACTCGTCTGTTGACACAGAAGAATTGGAAACTTCACTTCTCATATCACCTATCATACGATAGAAGTACTATTACCAGTACCAAATCTAGAGGTGGTGGTGTTTTAATATCTGTTTCTAAATCAATATCATCGTCTAGACTTAAATGCATCCATAAAAATGTTGAACAGCTGTTCGTTCAAATCAAGACTAGCCTAGGAAAGTAATTATTGGTTGTGTTTACATTTCCACCTGGATCACCTTCAAAAATCTACGAAAACCACACTGAAGACGATTTGAAGCTCTCAAACTAAAAATATCCTGAAGCCAGACTGCTGCTTATCGGGGACTATAATATACCTAATATTGACTGGCTCACCCATAGTCATTCGAATAATAACCAACTTAATATCTCTGCTAATGCTCGTGAAGTTATCAATATGTCAACTTTTTTAAATCTTAAACAAATCAATAATGTATTTAATCCTAATCACCAATTGTTAGACCTCGTATTTAGTAGTGATTCTTCTGTAAAATTATGTAAATCAATTGATCCACTTCTGCCTATCGATTCTCATCATCCTCCTTAATTATTACCATTGCGAACCTTGACCCTAACACTCAACCCGAAATTGTTCCATCCTATTCATATAATTTTGCCAAAAGCAGACTATCCACTGATATTAAAATATTTAGAAAGTGCAGATTGGTCATTTATAGACTCTAACAATAATGGTAACCATAATTTAGATTCCTTTTACTCCATCATTAACACGGCTATCGATAAATTTGACACCCCTCAACTCAACTCATACTATCAGAATTTCCAAAATGGTTTAACAAAGATTTAAAACAACTTATAGTAAATAAAAAATCTGGCATAAAAATTACAAGAACAGCAAATTAATCTCCAGACTACAAAATATTTCACAATTACAGAACTGAATGCAAAACTCTCTCCAAAAAAATTATATCAAACTCACATACATAATACAGAACAGTCTATTCCTTCAGATCAAACACTTTTTCAAACACATTAACTCGCTAAGAAAAAACAAACCATCCATACCAACATCCATGCAATTCGAGGGAATAAGAAGCAGTGATACTACTGAAACTGCTAATTTGTTTGCCGACTTTTTTAAAAGTGATTTAATAAAACAAATTTGTAACTTTATTCCACTTTTATTATTTTGACTGGACCGGTTTCAGCCTATGACGGCCATCTTCAGACTAGTACAAATGTTTGTTAACCTACGGCTTATATACTATTTTTGGGGATGTTAGGGGTAGTAAACAATGATTTTACTTTAATTATATTCATCAGTATTGTTGCATGATTTTAATAGTTACAGGGTAAAAGTTACTTTTAATTTATTGGTATTACTATTTTATATATCTATCTGGAATATTTATTTATTTTATTTGATATTTAAGATGGGTTACAGTTGCATTTCTATAAATATGAATTGACAATGTATTTATATAATGAAAGGTTGGTGAATACTGATTGTCAATGAGTTTACTTTAGGTTTTCCCATCTCAATTGTGATGTCCAGATGTACAACATAATTTTCTAATTATTGGGTTACTCCCAGCATTATGGTATATTAGTTTTATGATTCTATTCATTATGCACTGTTAGAGTAGATTACTTCTATTATTATAATTTCTCGGTATCAAGGAATTTAAAGGTTTTTAAAAGTGTTTACGAAAAGGACATCCCATACGATCGTATTCCACCCTTTCATCCAAACGAATCAGTCCACATTCCTGCTATACATTTTAACGTTTCTGATGTTTCGCGTAAAATTAAGTCACTTGACATTAAAAAAAATGCTGGTCCCGACAAAGTGAATCCAATTTTTCTTGTTAACTGTGTGTCAGTACTAGCCAAGCCACTTTGTCAATTATTTAACCACTCACTGATGACCGGCTGTTTCCCAGATCTATGGAAAATAAGTTATTTAACACCATTATTTAAAAAGGGCAATATTCACGATGTCACTAATTATCGACCTATTTGTATGCTCTCAATAATCCCCAAATTATTTGAAAAATTAATATTAGATAGAATCTCTATACACCTCAATAAAATCATTTCACCTAATCAACATGGCTTTATGCCGGGCAGATCCAGTTTAACAAATCTTTCACTATACGAAGAATTCATATCAAGTGCACTTAATGATAAAACCCAAGTAGATTCAATATATACGGACTTTGTTAAAGCATTTGACAAGGTTAACCATAAAATCCTACTTAACAAACTTCGCAAACTCGGTATAGAAGGTAATTTGTTAGAATGGATAAAAAGCTACCTAACCAATAGAATTCTTCAAGTAAAAATAACTCTAAACTATCTTATAAAATTTATAGCAACAAGTGGTGTACCCCAAGGTTCACATTTAGGCCCATTACTTTTCTGCTCTTTGTAAATGACATAATTAATGTATTTGATAACGATGTGCATGTGCTGCTTTTCGCAGATGATCTGAAACTCTTCAAACTCATAAAAACCACAGATGATTGTTCTCACATTCAAGTTAACTTAAATAAGTTACATGATTGGTGTAAACTTAACCAACTTTTTTTTTAAATATTAGTAAATGTCAGTCAATCAGATTTTTAGAATTACTCACCCTCTCGACTATGATTATAAAATTGATAATATTTCCCTTACATCTGTCAATGAAATTAATGATCTCGGCATTACTTTCGATTCTAAATTAAATTTTCTCTCACATATCAATATAATAACAAGTAAAGGTTTAAAATTGCTAGGCTTTATTCTTCGAAATGCCAATGAATTTAAAAAATATTTCTACATTGAAAATCCTGTACTCTTCACTAGTTCGAAGTCAAGTCGAATATAATTCTTCTGTCTGGTCCCCTCACTTTAAAATCCACTCTGATTCCATTGAAAAATTGCAACATAAATTTCTAAGATACATCAACTATAAACTCGGTCTACCTATTGAAACCATAAATTATAATTATTTAATGAAAGAATTAAAATTACTAAAACTTTCAGACAGGAGGCTTGTTTCCGACTTGACTTTTATTTTTAAAATTGTTAATGGTATTATAGACAGCCCTGATTTACTTAGCTTAATTACCTTCTATGTACCTAACAGATCCACTCGATCCAAAATTCTTTTTAAATGTGTAACAACAATATCAGGACTGAGTCATTTAAATACTCGCTTGTACCTAGATTGCATGCAGTGAGTAATTCTATCGCTGAAATAGTAGATATATTCAACTGCACTGAATCTAGTTACAAGAAAACTATAATAACATACCTCTTTCTTAAATACTAGTGTTAATTTTTCTTGGGCGTAATCAAATCGTCGCATCAAATGTTTTTTGGGCGCATTGTTATTTTTATGTCATTGTTATTTTTTTTATGTCACTGTTATTTTATTTTATACCTATGTTATGTAAAAGCCTATGAGGGCGTATAAAAATAAATAAATAAATAAATAAATACCATATCAAAGAGGCTCTCATGCGGAACAATATCGTCACTGAGCGGATCCGGACGTTGGTGTGAATTCAGCTTTAAGCCAGGCGCGCACGGGTGACTTTTGTCATGGCAACAGTTTCATCACTGTCACCGTCTTCCAATCGAGCAAGCACACGGTGAGTGACTGTCACCCGTCACCCTTTCATTCCGGCAATGGATTTCGAACAGGCGGATGAATCACCGAATAACATTTTGTCACCCGTGGTGCGAGCGCCCCTACCAAAGTACTCTACAGACACGGTGACAGTTTCGTCAGTCAAGTCACCGGCCAGTGGAACTAAAAAATCTCCCTTATGTCACGTCACTGCGTGCGCGTACCTCCATACACTCTAATAGATTTGGAGATGGTGAAGAAACTGTTGCCGTGACAAAAGTCACCAATGCGCGGCGCCTGGCCTTAGACGAAAAGACAAGAAACGTCACATTTGCCTATTTGCAAATTTGTTTTGCTAAGGTGACTCCCATATTACCAATGGCTTCGCCCACCTTTCTCGGCAATCGATAGACATTAAAATGACGTCAAGATAAAGCTTTTTAATGCAAAATTTAAAAAAACAATCATAAACCAAATGCGATCACTTTCACTTCGAATAAATTGTTTTTTTTACAAATTAAAATACATAAACACACATTGCATATTTTTTAAATAAATATCGGTTCATTTCGATCTGAAAATTCAATTTGCTCGTTGATAATGCATTATCTTTTTGATATTCCGACACTGTATTTATTTATAAATATCGATATTATTGTATATTTCAACTGACCAATCCGCCATTAACGACTTATCTAAATCCTAAAAACTAGTTCCTCGGTTAGCTGACTTTAATACTGCTATTCGGATTCCTTAACTTAAGTATCTGGATCGGCGTAAGTTAAGTAGATTTGTGTTGGGAAAAGCATAATTATTGCATTTGAGCACGGTTTACGCTAAATTGTGAGTGTGATTGGCAACAACGGCCGTTAAGTTCGTTTTATCGTAGTACGTACTTAACCAGGTATAGTTAGCGGCATTTTGCTGGATGTTCTTTAAAGGTACGTATCAGACGTAGTACGTACTGAAACTCAAAATATCATTTTTTACGAATTGCTGTGTACTAGCCGGAATGCAAAATAA